>KZ807696.1:289800-300731 GCA_000696205.2 Oncopeltus fasciatus | reverse complement strand
AAACAATTAATGAGAGGGAATAGAATATAAAAAACTATCTGTCCCAGCCAGGAATCGAACCTGGATCTCCTGCTATCCGGGCCGGTGTACTTTCCAGTTATACTACCAGGACGTGCTAGTTGTCTTATTCAATTCCCTCTACACTAGCAAGAGTCTAACCCACGAGAAAGGCGAGAACTTCGTCTTGTACTCAAGGGAGCTGATGTCCCCATTTTCACATTTTCTATTAACACCAACCAAATAAAAATTCCAAATTTATTGGAAAGCTTTGAATTTTAAAATTATCTACTTGAGGTATAAATGATGAAAGTTTCTATGTAGATATGAAGAAGAAAGAATGCAATTTCAGTATTTTGTCAAAAATTAAAAGTTCCCAAATCAAAGACTGATTTATCAATTATTACTCAGAAATTGTCTTGAAGTTACAGCTGTTTTAGAATTTTGACCCTATTCATGCTCCTATAAAATTAAGCACACAGCAGAGATTGGCATAATTATTCTTTGTTTTGTTTTTCAATCTCAAAATATTTAAAACACTTTTTTTTTTTGTTTCAGGCATAGGAAAGTATAGTGAGGTGTATGCAGGCGAGGATGTAGTTACACATCAGGAAGTTGCTTTGAAAATTGTGAATCGAAGGAAGCTTCAAGATGAAGAAGCTGCTAGAGAGGAATATAGAATGATCTCAGCTCTGTGCCATAGGAATATTATATCAGGCTTAGCTTTCTTTAAATCATCACCACAAAAACACCTTGATACACTAGTTATCACAAGGTGAACTTTTATTCACTATTATTCAGCTAAATGTACATTCCATGAAGGTTAAATAAATAGTAAAGGATGAAAAAAGTTTAAGTATATTATTATTCATATTATTTAGATGTAAAATACATTTAAGCGTTCAAAAGTAGTGTTCAGAGGTTTATATATCTATCAAGATTATTTATAACCACCTTGTTCTATGGAGGCTTTTTTGGTTGTCCCTTTGTCTCTATTTGATTGGTGTATAAGTCTACATGAATTTTACGTTTACTTCTATCCAGATTCTATAGGCCTACTTTCCTTACTTTTATGTATTATCTCTTATATAATAATAGCAATACTATTAATTATTTTAGTAATATTTTAATATTTATTTAAGTATTCTTTATGTTTATGCTTTTTTGTAAGTACCATCTCCTGCTAATATTTGACTGTGTGAATTGTGCCTACAATTTACATTAATATTCTAAGTTTAAATAGTTTACTGTGTTAAGAATTGTAATTTTTATGCTATTACTTCTTCTTTATGAATTGTGTTTAATATGCTTTGCATTCCAGTTAACCAGAAAATAGTTTGAGCAGAGTTCTTGTCATATAAAACATATGACTTAACCTATACAGTTAGTTTGTTATCATTTCTTAAACTTTAACGCTTTATATCAATTGTGCTTGTATTAAAGTCAAATAAAGCCTTAATTCAGAAGGTTAATCTATTATAAAATCTTTGACTTAAAACGAGAGGAAGCCATGGATCGCCCGCTTACCCCAGAACTTCTTGTCAGGGTTATTTAATAAATAAAGAGAGGTCAAATGGTTTAATACATATATTAACATAATATTAACGGAACCAAGGACATGATCACAGAGGGCTGTGTCAGGCGCTAACTAACCTATCTATCGGGTAACCAGAGGTTCACCTATTAAAATACTATGTACAAAGAGATTATTCCTGACACTTCTCAGTTTAGAACCAAATGAGAAAATTGATCCACTGGATTCAGACATTCGAAAATTTTGTGGTAGCTAGCAAAGCTACCGAAGAGGAAAAGCTGAAGCTGCTTGTTAACTTCCTTTCATACTCAATTTATCAATACGTAAGTAAGTGCGGAAAATATACGGCGGCGATCGAAACTCTAAAAAATCTTTATATTTGCAAGACATCGATTAGCGACAAGAGATCAACAAGCCGGAGAAACAATTGTTCAATACTTGGAGGAATTAAGGCTTCTGAGTAAAGACTGTCAGTTCAAAGCGGTATCGGCAGAAAAGAACGAAGAAGGCTACGTCAGAGATTCGTTTATCAGATGCCTAACATCATCTGTCAGAGAACGACTTATAGAAAATTCTACGTTAACCATGTGTGACATTAAGATGTTTTAAAACTAGTAGTACAACCCTCTAAAGGCAAAGTCCTAATGGCTTCGACGTCTCCCAACTCCCAGATTCGTGGACATTGTAAAGTACACCTGTATTTACTCGGCCATAACTACAAGAACGTAAAACTCGACTTTCTATCGGGCCGATGTTCGGACGTAATCATTGGACACGATCTTCTGCGCCATCACTCTTCTGTGGAATTATCGTTCGGTGGGGAGCGATCACCTTTAGTCGTTTGTGGAGTCATGGCCGCTAATATCGACCCAATATCCTTTTTTTCTAATCTCACACCAGACTGTAAACTCGTCTAGGCGGCATACCGTTTCAGACACGGAATTCATCTCAAAGGAAATCAATCATTTACTCAAGGTAAATTAATTAGCCCAAGTGTTTCCCCTTGGCGGGCTCAGGTCATCGTTTTGAATGATGAGAGTAGAAAGAGACGTAAGTGCATCGATTATTCCCGAACCATAAATCGTTTCACTGAGCTGGATGCTTACCCATTCCCAAGAGTCTATGATGTAGTTAACCAAATTGCAAACTTTAGGTGTTAGGTGATCCCAATCGACGTATCATCAAATTCCGATAAGAGAGGATGAAAGATATACAGCTTTTGTAGCTTGCGGACGATTGTGGGACTTTACTAGAATTCATTTCCGAGTTACCAATGGAGTTGCAGCTTTTCAACGCACGACCGACCAATTATCCGAAATGTTTGAATGCGGCAAAGTCAAAGGCAATTGTATTAGGTTCCGTTCCCCAATTAAGCTCCCTTCCTATCCTACCTAATTTTACCATTAATAATACTCCTATTTCCCTTTCTTCCTCAGTTAGAAACCTCGGTGTAATCTTTGCCCAGAACTTCTCCTGGAAGCTTTCCATTTCCCAAATATCCCGGTGCTGTTTTGCGTCTCTCCCACAATTCTGAGCTCAGCTCTTTTCATACCCAGATCCACGAGCCAATTCCTTATTTCTTCACTTATTCTTACACACTTAGATTCTTGTTGTGTGGTGTATGGCGGTGTCTTGGGTGGGCTTGATGATATACTAAAGCGTCTCTTAAACTGTTGCGTTAGGTCTGTCTTCGGCTCACCTAGGATTTCCTGGGTAACCGGCCTGTATACAGATTTAAAGTGGTTGTTTCCTTCCTACCGCAGACTTTACTTCCTTGGTTCCTTCCTGTATAATACTCTCTCCATACATTCTCCTTCTTACATTTATGAACTCTTTACCTTCACCTCCTCAGTCCGTTCACACCACACTATATCCCGTTCCCCTGATCTTTACACTCCTTCTTATAGAACTACTTCTTTTCGCCGCTCTTTCCTAGCTCGTGCAGTCAACTTTTGGAACTCCCTACCCTCAAAATATAATCCTTTATTTTATAGAGCATAATAGATGTCAAATATAATTTTCTAATATTTATGTTCTATAATATTTTTTGGAAATGTAAATTCAAAACAATATTTAAAGGCTATATCTTTTATGAAGCTTGAAAAATCTGCTTAGTTCCAATAGATTTTCCTCCTTAGTAAAATACTTTTTAATATTAACCTCCAAAATTAGAATTACTTTACAATGGCCTCATATTTGTACATGGTTAGAGGGCGTATTTTAGCTGTGTTGAAATTAATTTCTAGCGGTTTTCATTCTTTTGTCAGAAGATCCTTGAAAATGTGTAATCATATTAAGGAAATTATTAAGATAGATTCTTATTTAAGAATATATTGTTTGCATTAAAGATATGTCGAATTTTTTAATCAATTGTTTAACATAACCAATAGCCTTCCTACATGGTTGTTATTCGTTATGAAAAATATAGTTCTCATTTCTATATTATGAATGCATTTATTGGTCATGTAGGGAGATTTTCTTCACTTTTTTACAAATTAAATTCAAAATATTAAGGGTCCAAAGTTGAATTGGTTTTGTTGTTTGAAGGAATAAATGATTTTGCTTGAAATATGGCTTGTTAAAGTATAAGTTTTGATTGTTGCTATCATGAGGAAAAAGGTTGCTGAATCCATATGCTAAAAGGATTTTATAAATTAGCAAAATTAAAAAGCATTAAAAAATATTTTATTACTTTTTCCCTGATTAAAAATAAAAAGACTCACTGTAAAAATAGTACCACCTTTAGACATAGATTATTTATTTAATTAAATGTTTATTAGCATTAAACGTTTATTTAAAAAACAAGGGTAGTTCATGGGATCTGTCTGCGACTCACAATCTTCGCATTATGGGTTCAAATTCTGCCCTGGACAAGTTGTTTTTTTTTTTTCTTTTTAATAATAAATGCTTGTCCTGAGCCATGGAAATTTAGAATGGAATGGCAACCTGTAGGTAGCCGCTCCCTCCATGACCTAATTTGTTGAAAGAAAGGCTTAAACCAATTAAAAAAAAAAAATTGTTCAAATAAGATAATAGACATTTAATTTTGGTGTTTCTTTATTTGATTACAATTTTTCATTAATCCAATTATTAAATCCTTTATTTTCCCCTACATGCATGCAAACATCTAATTTTAGCATCTCAAGTTAATTTGC
This sequence comes from Oncopeltus fasciatus, assembly GCA_000696205.2. Taxonomy (NCBI): domain Eukaryota; kingdom Metazoa; phylum Arthropoda; class Insecta; order Hemiptera; family Lygaeidae; genus Oncopeltus; species Oncopeltus fasciatus. The sequence goes on along the minus strand of KZ807696.1, from coordinate 296,045 downwards.
TTGACAAAACAATTGAACCTTTCATTCCAGCTATATTAAAATTTACAAACTTCAAAAATGGAAATTTTAAATTTTAGAATAGAATAATAATTGAAATTTTAAATTTTAAAATGGAGATGGTCACATCTCGGAGTGCAGAACTAAACTGATCAGTTTGTGAATGATGAAATTTGCCACATGACACTCTGAGATTTGACTATAAACCTCCCTAGGGGATCTCTCCAGACATCACTATCGCTCTGATGATGACTTACAAGTTAAGTCGAAACTTCGGCAATAATAAAATAACTGCCTACAAATTGCGGAGTATTTTACTTTTCTGAACCTGGCCGAAACCTTGACTAATTTCTCCAGCATAAAACTCGGCGGTCAACGAACCTCCAACCATGTTAGCTTATAATATATATTGTGCTCCTTAGTGTTGGTTACAAATTAGTTTTTAATTTTTCATCTACCAAGACCAAATTCCTGACAATAATCTCCTCTTAATACATATATTTTGTTTGATATATTTTCATATCTGCTTGATGCAAGTGTATGCAGAATTCCTTATTAAATATTAAAAACTACTCTTTTCTTTGGAAATTTATTTTGAAAAATACTCCTTAGCATATTCATTCATTGACATCTCTAGGCATATAACTTGTCTTGATATCACTTTAAGATTATTAGTTATTCAATATAATTAATTATAATTCAAGAAATTTTAATTTTCAGAATAAATGGAATTCAACTTTTTGAAAACTTCATCCAAAATGAATGCACAGAGAGAGAATTGAAAACATTCTTTAAGCAATTATTATCTGCCATTGATTACCTAATATCACAAGGAGTTGTTCATGGAGATATTAAGGTAAAAAAAACTAATAATATATCTTTCTGGTGTAGTAAGAAGAGTGAGGGTACTGTTTTGAATTATTATTATTAGTAATATGAGTATGTATCTTTAATATAATGTATCTTTAAATATATTCTTATATATATTACAAAATTTTTCTATATTTATATCTTACAGAAAATGTATTCTTCTACTCTAGGACTATATCTTTCATGTGCAAAAAAAAAAAAAAAATTAGGCTACTCTAAAATAAATTTTTGTCCGCTCCATGTAAAAAAATATTAGTTATTTCACTTGATATTTCAGGTAATCTCAATTACTATTCATTCACAGGTAAACCTCTACTCTTATTCTTTTTTTTTTTTTGATCATTAAACAAGTTTGTGTTGGATTTTATTTCTCCAAACATGTGCCTGCTTAATCGATAAAACTTTTTTTTACTTGCACTCGACATTTAGGTAATCTCCAACTCATATTTGTCCAATTTTTCTCTGCAACAAACTAAGTCCTTTAAACTACATTTAAAAAAGATAAGCTAAATTTAATTAAGGTGAATTACTAATTTTGTATTTTAGTCCAAAGAGGTTAAAATTTATGCAAGAAATGCAAGGGAGTTAAAACAAAAAAATCTTATCGGCCGGGACTCGAACCGGGGTCTCCTGCTTTCCGGGCAGTTATGGTGACCACTACACCACCGAGGCTAAACAAATTTAACATGGGATTAAATACCACAACCAAAGTCATTATTTAAAAATAGTTAAAATTTATGGTTTGAATACAACCTTTTCTAACTTTTATTAGTTAAATTTTGCTGTGCAACACCAAAAATGAGTCTTTATTTATCAATAAACAAATCTGTGTTGAGTTGCATTTACTTTAACTAAATGTTACACCCATTACATCAAAGAAACATTTTTTTTATTAGCATAAAACATTTTTATTATAATAATTCTGCCATTTGAGTTCCTTTTCTTCTTCTTAGTATTTTTTCCCTATGTTATTTGATGTTTTGAGCCTTTTTTTTTTTTCTTATATCTTGCTCATCTTCAGGTTAAATTTGTAACATTCAATGTGCTGTCCTAATAGTCACCTAAAATATCATAAATTTTATTAAGAACTACTAAAAACTGTAGCCTGTGATTTGAATAGAATTTTAAATGAAAAAGAGATACTTTTCATTATTTAATTTCTTTTGTTAGGGTTCGGTCAAGGTAGATCGAAAAATTAAATTAAAAAATTATATTTTTTTAAATTATGTGCCAACATTTTCAGCCATGAAAATGGGATCCTGGTGAAAAGACGCTCCCTCTCGCCTTAATGATAACCCTGAAGATGACTTACAATGTAAGCCGAAATGTTGGCAGATAATTTTTAAAAAAATACTCATTTTTTAAAATTGTATTTTTTGGATCTGCCTTGACCGAACCCCAACAAAAAACATCTAATAATAATATCTACGGCAAAAAACAAACAAAAAACTCTCCATTTAAGATAATTTTAATTTCTATTATATTTATTATTATTCAATATGAATTTATTTATTTAATATTTTTGGACCTAAGATTTAAATTATGTTTATTGTCAGATGGGTAGATCAATACAGCTATATTATCATGAAATAGATTACACTGGGGAACATATTTTTTGTTGAGTTAGATCACACACTGTTTTTCACTAATTCTTGACATCTGAATCTGAGAATAACCTTCATTGTTATTATATTTATATATAATATCTATCCATATATATAATATATATCTACGTCAACTTCTTGGAGTGTTAAGTTTGTGTACTTCGCGCTTGATGCTCCAACAATAGTCAGCCATCATATGTACGTCCAATCTACCTTGATACCTTGCTTCCATGACCCTCAAATGAGTCGCTTTCATCTGCACCATATCCGTATTCCCCTTCTTCCAAAGAGGGAAATTCATTGAAAACTGGCACAGGGACTTCGGCTGAATGTGGTACTGGGCATATAGCTGACGGTAAACTAGGATACTCTATTTTACATTTGTTTTTCTTGTTATATCCCGATGTATTCACTTGAAAAGTAAAAAAAGTAACAATCCCTTGAAAGATCTTTGGGCTCGTGCCAAATCATTGGTATACCAAATGGAAGCTTAGCATGTGTTTTATCTATTACAGTTATTGTTTACTATTTTGATGTGAGGTAACCTAGTGAGATATCTATCTAGAGTTAAAGCAAAATTTTTTATGGAGTCAGCTGTTTCTAAATCTGCTCCTTCCACTTACAGGTCTCTCATATTGTTTGGCATTCTGTTACTGAAAAGAATGCTTTTAGATTTCTGCGTAGATATGTCTGCATCATCTTCAAATAAAGGGGTGTATGAAAAAAAAGAAAAAGAAAAAAAAAGTTTTATCTAATTAAAGATTTCAAAGGAATGTTCTAATGCTATTTAGTTCTTACCAATATTTAATAATCCCTTTAGTGCATTCTCTAAGCTTGTTAAATCCCATTAATCTTCTTCAAAAAAATTCCTAGTTTAGTTATTTATTATATTATAAAAATAAAATTGAAAGGGACCTATAAAATTCTTAATATTGTAAGACATTACTGAAAAAAAAAAAATTTAGTCATTGAAGCAACTTGCGAAAGTATTAAATATGAAAGGTAAGGCTAATAAGGTAATGATTTTGGAAAGGAAGAAGGGCTCTGGGCGACCATTAATGGATATTGATATAGTTCTGTAAGAATTTGAGTCAAACCCATCCATAAGTACACATGAACTTACCAGAGAGTGTGATGTGTCAAAAGATACAGTTAGTCAGCATCTACTCTCCATGGGGAAGGTGAAAAAGAGGATTAAACTGGCCCCTCATGACCTTACTCCACTTTTTGAATGACCTTGAATATTCATGTGTATATCTGTTTTCTTTATCTTGACTAGATTTTTATATTTTAGCCAGTTTGCTTAATTTAATTTAATTTTCATTCCTTTAGAAGTTTGAATGTAATTTGTTATTGGAGGATTCCAATGTTTGCTTCTATTAGAGTCATCAAGGATCTACCAAGTGAGCCACTTAACACAAAATTACATTTGTTTTTGGCACATAAATTTTAATAATTTCACAGACTTCAAAAAGACTGAAGCTGTTAAAAGTAACCATTTACAGTTCTGAAAACTAGAATGAATTTTTTACACCATTTTTATAAAGAATGAAAAAAAAAAAAATCTGTTTTGTGTCTTTCTTGACATCTCCTTCCATTCTTTATAATAGAAAAAAAAAATTGAAAGCGTATTTGAAATATATGTCTAAAAGAACTAAGTAAAAAATCTTCTTAATATCTTGATAAGAGTGCGGCCGATGGGCTCCTCCCTGCACAGCGATGTTCACTTATTTATTTTATTATTTTTAATTTTTTCATTGTACTTATCTATCATTCAATTACAAGGTGTTTACTATCAAACTGTAATGAATAAATTTAAATAAATTTCTTTAAAAAACATTTTCACTCTGAAGTAATCGCCAACGGCTGGATACTTGGGAATTTAATATTAACAAAATAAAAAGGTTTTCGAGAATAGTTTGATAATGAGGTCATTACATATGAGTGTCATTTTTGTCTTCACCACCGCGCAATATTGGCAATAAGCGGGCGGAATCCCACGGCCGGAATAGCCGTTTGGCAGAAGGGAGAAGGGCCTCACGGATGAAATCCTGACCCTTTTAGCGGGAATAAATCCGATGTAAGGGCTGTGGAGTGAATGGTATCGCAGCGAGAGTCGAGGGCCCATTCTGTAGGGTCGGCCCTTCAAGCCAGCCTCTCACCTCCCGTCCGAAGTTTGCTTGAGTTAACACTTTTGCGCCGAATAACTGTGCGCGGAAGAACGCGAACAGACACAACGCTTCCCTGTCTTGTAGGCAAATATCCTACTGGCTATCCTATTGTTTTCGTTCTATCCATACTCTGTGCTCATTGAAAATATTTACGGTACAGAATATCGTCCAAATTGGAAGGAATTCACAAACACTCACACTATCCGTTATTCAGAATATTAATTTATCATTCTCATCTTTAGTTTATGTAATTTAATGTAAGTATTCAGCCTTTTCCACAGACAACTGCCATGTCATCCTAATCCTTTAGCACAGACCCTGTCCTCCAACTCCAACCCCTACAACCCTCCCCGTCGACTCAAACGAAGATTGCCCCGCGACCTTCTGGGAACATAGTCTGTAAATAATTTGAGAGTGGTGTTATTGGTCACCTTCTCTCCTTATGAGATTGTTATTGAATGTTATTTTTATTTTGTTCTTTGCTTTTCATTGTAATCAAATTACAAAATGTTTTTAATTTAACAGAATGTAATAATTTAAAAAAAATTGAAAACAAAAAAAAATTGTCCTCCATTACGAACACTTTAAGATGTTCCTAACCAACAGTGATCCTTATGCTGAATATGTTTTTTCTTTTAGAAATGAAATGTGGCTGGTAGGGTACGAAAAAGCGTTCACACATGCTAGTCATTCGGTAGTAGATAATAGTCATAATCTGTAAATAATTTGAGACTGGTGTCATTGTTCACTCTCTATCTTCAGGTGATTATCATTGAATGTCATTCTTACTATTCATTGTAATCAAATTACAAAATGTTTTTATTTTTAACAGAATGTAAATTAGTAAATAAATACAAAATTATATTATGTAAGTTTTTATTTTCTTTAGTTTAGCTGTATTACCAGATTTATTTAAAAGTTAAGTTTTACACGCAGAAACAGCTCTAACTAACAGAATTCCTAAATCGTAATGTAGTGATTTTTTTTTTTAATTTGTCAACTAATAACAAATTGATCTTATACTTACTATTTATAAAACCCATATTAATTACGCTTGCTCAGTGCTACTAGATATATAAAAAATTGTGGACAATTAAAAAAAAAAAATTTTCTAAGGATAGAAACAAACAGCCCAATAATCCACAATAATACCAACTTTGCATAGTATTACATATGTACCCTCCTTACAAATATATTCATAAACAAGTAAATTCTTTAGAACTTGTAAAGCAAACAGAATCATCCTTAGACAGAAAGCAGGAAACAGCAGTAAGTCACGAAGGATGAAGATACACAAGCGCCCATAATCATATTGTTCTATGATTGTGTCATATGTTTAACAATGGTCAGTCTATTACATATAACTAACTTCAGGCTCTATGAATCACATGTAATAATACACAAAAAAGTTAATTTAAATTGCCTTATATTTAATTTAGATGTTATCGCTCTGATATACATAATGACGGATTTTTCTTTATTATTCAATTTTCTTTTATTTGAACTAGTGAAGTTGATTATTCATGGTTAAAGCATTAAAATGTGTAAACACTCCACAATAACAAACATAACATATAAATATATATATATATATATAAACTTT
>KZ807696.1:255733-280472 GCA_000696205.2 Oncopeltus fasciatus | reverse complement strand
ACACACACATACTATATATATATATATATATATATATAGATTGGGTGTATTCGGATTTTTATAGTTATTACAATTTTCTTTATGCTTATATATAAATATATCCTAATTTTAATTACTTCATTTTGTTTTTAATAATCTATGCTAAGTAAGAAGAATAAAAGAGCAAAAAAAAAAAAGAAAAAAAAAGAAAAAAGAAGGATCTGCGAAATCTAAGCAGATTAACCCTTTTTCGATTCAAGACTGATAGAAATAAGAGTGAATGAGGAAATATTATGTACAAAAGCCGGAGAGAATATTGGGAGTATATGGTATATATGGTATGACCACTAAGGTATAAGGTCGTTTGTAAGCTGTCCGTCATAGGCGATTGTGTAAGGGTTCGGTCTATTCTTCCCAGCGTATCAGACCATTCTAGCTGGCGTAACCTTATTCATCGAGGCTGTACAGCTTCGCCAAAACTGTGCGTTGTTACCTAAAATTTAATAAATTTTTCAGTCACAAATTTCCTCAGAGCTTTCATTCTTGCTCCTCTTTCACTAATTATCATTCATCATTGTTATTGGAGGCCGTCTATATTCATCGGAGTTATGAGTTACTCTTTCATCCGTATCTGTAGACTATTCCTTCCAAATAGACCCACAACCCACAGCAACAGCATAGGAATTGCCCGGTAAATCTCTCCCAAGTAAATCAGCAGCGAGGAACACAGCTTTGTATGGCGTTGAACATTGGACAATACCGTAGAAAACAAGAAGCACCAAGAGATTATTTCTACTGATATTGATTTATAACACTGGGGATCAATTTGAAACTCAATTTCTGTCGAGTTAGATTTTTTAGCTGTTTTCTATAGAATTAGACATGTTGGTTTCAAAACTGTTTTTAGTTTTCTTCTATTACGCCTAGTTCGGTTTCAATGTTGATGGGGCGCCTGCTGGCCTAGACCTGCCTGTTTAGTTACGTCTGTTATACTGTGGTGAAAAGTTGTGTGTCGGTAAGCAATATTCAGTATTTCGTTACGGAAGTGTACAGAACCAAACAATGTGTTTGAACAAGAATTTTATGTATCAAATGTTTTGTACTAATGATTGAAAATAACCGGAGATTGAAATCGAGGTATTTTATTCATATAAAATATATTCGATTTCTTTTCAATCGAAACTCAGTTAGAGATAATGTAATTTTCACAGTTGCAATTACTGAATTCAGGGATTGTAACGATTTCAAGACTTGCACAACACTCACCTCCACCATTCTGATAACTTTCAACAATTCCATTTTTATCTGGATGATATGCATATAGGTGTACAGGGCTAAGAATTCCGGTATATGACAGGAGAAGTCCCTGTTATATGTAGGAAAGGATTTCCTTCTTCGTGCCAGTGACAGCTCGACTCCTCTGCACTTTTTCAACATGAAAACCTCTTGCTATTCTTATTTTACCTGCTCAATAGTTTGCCGCATATCTTTAAAAATTGCTGGGTTATTTTTTTGTATTTCAAAAAATAAAAATAAAATGCATGTTATCAGATTTCCAATTAAAATATATTTGTAAATGTATCATCCTTTTTTTACTTACACAAGTCATTTCAGGAAATTCTTCACTCCCATTAGACTTATTTCGCTCAATCATGAAACAAGTCTTTACTATTTTTACATTTTAAGGTGACATATCTAACTTAATTAGTAAAATATAATGATTAATGCCTTTAGAGTATTGACACACATACACACACACACCAACGCACGCACGTACGCACGTACGCACACACAATAAATGACACTATATAAAATACCAGTCATATTATTACTATATAAATAATTATTTTATCATTGAAATTCGAAAAACTGAATTCATGTCAGTACACTGACGTTCTTACTGCTCTGCTTAAATTCAACACATTTAGTTTAAAAGGCTATATAATTGGTCTCTTCGTGGGTAAAGCTTCAAGATGGCCCTTATCAAGGACTTTGGGATACGGTTGGGCCTACTCCAGGGGTCAGAGCGTATCCCATCTTAGTACTTGATGAGTTAAGTGATGGACTGAACCACAATGGGCTCAGACAATCTCCTTGATTTATACCTCTTCGAATGCTACTTGCATTTTTACATTACACTTNATATATATATATATGTATATTAGTGTGTAATGTATAAATAAAAGTTATTAATATTTACAGTATCTAGAAAAATAATCTGATAGTAAAAAGCGACTTCAATAAATTTACTTATTAATAATTTTTGGCAAGAATTAGTTTATATTCTCTGGAATATTACAAATTTCTAAAACAAATAGTTCAGTTGTACATAAATAGTCAAGTGGGTGAAGTAAGCGAGAAATGGTTACAAACCAGCATAGTTCACAAGCTGCAAACTGTGGAGGTTTCTGATTATTTCTCGTTCATACTTGAAATGTGGAGGTATCTGATTATTTATAATTTATTTCGCAATGGAAAAAAAATCCAATCGATATATTTGTTTATATGGTAGGTATATTTTGATTTAGGTTTGGAGGATTTAAATAACCTGTGGTTACTCTTGAGGGTTTTATAAGAAATAAACCAAAGTGTATTATCGCGTAAGATATAGTAGTCAGTGCTTATCAATTTAGTTATTGCTCGTATCTCTATTGCGGGAAGAAAAGTGGCTGGGTTTTCTCTGAGATTACGAAAAACTTTGTTTTCGTCGCATGCCCGGGGGCTGTGTCCGCCCGTGTGATGGCATGGTTCAGGTTAGAGTTAGGACAGTAGGCCACTCTGCGTTCTTTGGAGAATAATTATTTACAAACTTTGACCTTACGACCTAAGAAGGTACGGCAAAGATCGCTGAGAGGCAGAGATACATTTACTCACTATTAATAATTTTCAGCTTAAATGTCTGTATGGGGTATGGGACTAAAAAAAAAAACTATGTGAGGGCTATGTATAAATAGAGACTGTTTTTCTTTTATTTAACGGTATCAGTTTAACATCAATAACATTTTGATTTTTTAAGTCAGGAATTTTTTTTTTTTTAAATCAACCCCTATAGGTCATTATTGCCTGAAAGCGGGTGAGATGTGAGAAATTCAGATTACGACACTGGACCATAGTGAGGCCCGCTGGCTAGGTGGATGGAGCAGGCACATGCGCACTCCACTCGCCTAAGCTTTCCATCTAAATTTATTAAAATTGAATTTATTGAAGCATGCGCAATAGCCTGCGTTGATAAACATGAGAGAGTTGTCCGGGTGGTGTCGCTTCCTGTGCCGGGTCCTTCCTTCTGGAGTCTGTTCTCCCCTTCAATCGTACTCTTTCTACTGTAAATTCTACCGAATGGAACGTATCTCGGCTGGTTAGAGATTTCTGCTCCACCGCTATGTGGAAATCCTGTAATTTCTTGAACCGCCGTAAACCATAAAAGTCGAGGAGCTAACAAAGCACCAGAGCGATTTCTAGTTACACCAGAGAAAATAATAAAATTTAAAATAAAAAAGTAACAGTTCACTTTACGGTGAGGAGGGAACAGTGCACAGTAGCAGCGAAAACAAGCCTGCCCCCCCCCCCCCACATCCCCGCACGTTAAGAGTTATAGCGGCATTACTGAGCTCCCTACTTGGCTCTGATTAGCTTCGACTCTTTCCTTGACACTACTATCGATAACACTCAGAGACTGTCTAACTTCAACATCAATCCTCACGATTGGTACTGCTTGCACAAGAGGCCTGGCTTCTAATTACCAAACAACCAACAGCGAAGTACGCAAATTAGTACAGCTCACAAGTAGTGACGTCTAACACAAGTTTTAACTTTTTCACAGGCAACACCTATTACATTTTTAAAAAAATCGTATATTTATTTATTAGGAAGTACTTTCATGTTTTTATTTCGCCATTTTTCTTCAGACAGCAAACATATCTATAGTCTTCCTATAGGCCTATTCATTTATAAGTATTTTAAAATAAGATGACATTACATTAGGTACAAAGGGAAAGCGGCCTGTTGCAAGAGAGGGCAATGAAAAGGACAAAGGAAAAAAAAAGGAAGGGTATTATTGGGAATAGGTAACTTTGGAACTGGGAAAAATGTTTGACAGGTTTATTGAGAAGGAGGGCTGATGGTTTTTAGAATGTTGAAAATGTTAGAATAAGTTGAGAAAATTTGTTCTGTGCCCGTTCTGTCGTTAACTGGATAGTGTTGTAGGTTAAAGTGAACGGTTTCAGACAAAAGGCGTTTGTGTACATAGGGTTCAGTGGAAAGAAGGTTATGCTCTCCAAGTCAACTATGTGTTCATGAAAAAGAACACACCTTTGACGTGGTTAGGATCTACCTTGACCGAACCCCAACTAAAATCATCCAATTATAAAAATTATCCTTCAACAACATGATTTTTGTTCCGACAGATTAACTGTAACTAATTTGCTCATACACCAAAAATATCTACTTGACTACTAGTAGGGAAATCTGCTAATAGCAGTCAGTATTTATTCAGTTATAAGCTGATGAAATTTAATTTAAATTTAAAAGCTATATTAGAGACTGTCCAAATGAGCGGAAAAAAAAACAATGAATAATAAGTAAGACTGCTTACTTCGCAAAGGGCGATGGCTCATTAAAAGGCAAAATTAGAATTTTTTTTTTATAGATCCAAGATCAATGTTCACTAAAAAAGATATATTTCAACTTATTATTATCATTTGTTCTTCCTGGAATCCACAGTGTTGGCTATGATTGAAAATCAAATTGAACACAGTGATATTGAAAATTCGGCCACTTGGGAACGCGAGTCGTAAAGGGGGAGAGGGGGCTTGAAAAATCTCCCCAAAAAAATACCGAGGAAAGGGTGGTGGGGGGAGGGTACGGGAAGGGAACCTCAGTTTTATGTTAATGAGAAACCAGATATCTTCACAAGCTCAGTAACAGTAAATCAATTCACTAAACTGAATTTAAAAAAAAATAGTTAAAATAAGTTTTTTTTATTTAATATTCCCAGCTGAGAATATTGATTTTAAGCATATTTATTCACAGAGTCACTCTCGACATAAAATTAGATAAAGAGTGGGAGCATAAACTAATATATATACATATATTCTTAAATAAAAATAAAAAATGAAATAAGTATAGATAAAAGTACCGCACTAAAAATTTATTATCTGCTATGAAGCATTTCGATATTGTATGCTTCATCGTCAGGATCTAAATAACCAAACTAGGTTTATTTTAAGCTATATCATTATTATATAATTAATTGTTTTAAATCCTATGAAAGTAATTAGAATTTTTTACATAAAGTGTAAAATATTATGCTATAATCATTAATGTTGAAAAGTAAAATTTCTCAGGACGAATTTTTAAAAGGTTTTCGATTTTTTTTCTCATCCTGCTTACTAGGTACTAAATGTGATCTCTAAAATATTTAGTAATCATATTATTGAATATATATAATCTACTCGCCAGTGATCTAATTTTTTCTTATTTTTGGCATTTAGCAGTTAAATTTAAAAACGAAAACAGTGCAATAGAAGTGGGGGATCCCTTACCACAATTATTTATTAATTGATTATAAATTACTCTATATTTATTGATAAGTAGTTAGTAATTATCAGTTACATATATATATATATANNNNATATTGTTTTATATATAATGCAAATGAAAAGTTTGAAATCAATTAACAGTATAAAATAAAAGATAAATATGGGTGTAAATTCATCTTGTAGTCGGAGAATTATTATGAAATTTCCTAGAAAAGGGTAATAGATAGTTATTTATCTCTCTATCTCTCTTTTGAATTTTTTATACTTTCGTTTTTCATATATAAAAAAAAAAATGTAAATTGAAAAAGTTAACAGCACAAGCCATAACTACTGCCATTAATGCATATTCCTCTTCATTCATTTTAATTTATAATTATAATTAAGCTATTCATTGTAAACGCATTTCCTACATTTAGAGTTTAAATTTTACTCTAATATTTTTCTATTCTATTTTATAAAATATGTTTTGTACTTAACTAATTATTTTTAAACATATTTATGACTTACCTCCCTTGTTTAGAATATTTGCTGCTTCCATATGCAAGTGTTTATATATTTTTTGAAAGTTTCTGTTTTAGTATTTTTTTTATAAACTACTTAATTGCTACTGATATGAACTGATTTATATACTTAAATTTGTATGATAAATAAAGCAACCAAAACTGTGAAAGGTGATAAGTCAATAAAAAAATGTTTGCTTAATCTCTCTCTTTTTTAATTGATACTGCTTACGCTTCTCTGGTTATCTCTGTTTAATTAATTGACTCTTTTAAGAATGGGAATAAAAAATTAATAAAGACGAACACTTTATATTGTACTTCATTTATTCTTCCTTTTTTGCTTTATGCTAATTTAAGCCTTTAAAAAATGCGGAAAAAAGAGGTGTACTGCCAAAAAGAACAGTGTGTAACAAATTATACAATCTGCGATAAAAGGTGCCAGCTAGAGTTAGAGGGCGTGTCAGTGGTCGTGTTAAACCCGCTTGGAAAATGAACAATAAAATATTTTTGACAAATAAAAGCTGTGGATAATATTTTCGGAAATGGTTCTCAAACTTCTATGTTTTGTCTGACATCTTGCTACTTCCAACGGAAACTACTCGGATACTCTCCTCATCTCAAAGACTAGGAAAGATTAGGGGCGTGAATTAATGTATACTAGATACTTAGATTATTATTCTTTTAAACACTTCAATATAATTGTTTCCACAGTATTTGTTTTCGAAGCTTTGTAGCTGGTCTTGGGGACTGGAGGAGTGAGATTCTAGAATTTAGCTGTATATAGACTCCTTCTCGTATCTTCCAGGTGAGCCACATTCTCCGCAAATTAGGTACGCTTAACATGTTTGTACAGTATATTTTGTCTTAAACTTTACACAAAAAACATATATTATATTCTTTGCTCATCTAATCTCATTCTTTTATGGTTTAGGAGAGCTCCAGGCAGTTATTTCTATAAGAACAAAAGCTAAAGAAAAGCAAATTAGATTTTCCTTTAAATTTATTTTATAAGAACTATTTCCAAAACTATTAGTCATATATAGTTTTCAAAAATTAAAATGCACCCTTCTTTCCCTATTTCTCTTTATTTAGAATGAGAATATAGAGAATATGTAAGACAATACGTTTTTTTTTTGACCGTAGATATTATTCTTAGATGATTTTAGTAGGGGTTCGGTCAAGGTAGTACCAAAGTCAGTCTTGGAAATGTGAACTTCGGGACAGGACGTCCTCTTTCGTCTTCATGATAGGTAGGTGTGGCAAATTACTGTTTTAATGTTATTCAATTATTTTTCAATAAGTTGTTGTCTGCATGTTTTTTTAATTCTCTTACATAGCTTCTACATTCATACTTTTGTTATCACATTACATTATGTTAATTCTATATTATAATATTGTCAATTATTATTGTATTTTTATGACATTGTATTTCTACAGCCCTGAAGATAGCTTACAATCTAAGGCAAACCTTGGTAGATAGGCTTATAAAAAAATACACTTTTTTTTTTTTTCAAATTTGTGATGTGAAATGAAATGTGGAACATTGAGCTCCGTTTGGGGGTTGTAGATGAAAAGGTTAGGTAGATTTGACACTTGACTAGTTCAATTATTTAGCAGATAATTATTAAAAAATACACTTTATTTTTAAATTTGTATTTTTTTGGATCTACCTTGACCAAATCCCAACTAAAATCATATAATAATGAAAAAATAATAGAAAAATACACTTCCAACATATCACGTTCAATAAATACTTGTAAAAAGATCATTCATTCTGTTTAATCCTCCTAACCTTGAGCATCACGCTTCCATTTGGGGTGGTAAAGAATGTTTTAGGCTCCAATATCAATGAGTTCATAGTATTTTGGCCTGGGGAGAATTCGTACTTCGCAATGAGTAAAGTCAAAATTTCATCTAGGACATTTTGGCTCAACAACATACCTGAAACGAACAGAATGAATGTTACTTCTATTATTATTACTTATCATATTACTTATAAACATGATTTACAATAAGCTATTCTTGGCATAATTCAATGATCCTATATGAACTGTTTGTTTTGAGGTAAATTAATAGTTATTAATTGAAATTTCCTTCACCCAAGTATATCGTCTGATATCATTTAATCCTATGTTATTTACTATTTTTAAGCTTAAAAGCAATATAAATTATTTAACGGCTATTCTCAAGCATCAAATGTATTTTTCATAGTATATTCATCTACAAGTAGCCACTCAATTCTAAGCACCCTTGGTAAACCTTTATTTCTCAATAAACAAAAGTTTCTACTGAACCGGGCAGAACTCCAACACTAACTCCGGCCAGGAATGAGATATCCCAATAGATCCTTATAAGAAACACTTAATTATTATTTACAGAACTCACATTGCAGACTTTATAAACGAGCGACTTTTTTCTTCCTGTTCCAAAATTTGAAATTGTACGCTAAGCATCTTCACTTTCGGTGCCTCGTGTTCGAGCATTTACTTTATTTTATTTTTATAACAATAGTTACATTCTTGTCTATTCCAATTATATATTTACATAATGCAGTATTTAATAATGGTAATTTTAATAAATAAAAAAAATTATTACCCATACTTTAGCATGTAACGGACCATAACAACGGAAGGATTACTTATAAATGAATTTTAAAGCTTATGAGTTAAAACAATTTAGAAAACATCTTTACAAACTAAAATCAGCTAATGACGTCTTAGCCCATAGGAGCGAGCTACCCAGCAGATAGGTATGTGACGAAAGATTTTTGGCGAATTCATTAATAACCATGGCATAATCTACCATATCGCTGTTGACGTTATAGGATATCCTCACCTGGATATCAGGTAGGTTCACCTACCTACCCCAAAATAAATATTTTATTTGGTTGTGTTTTTTTTATCCCACGTAAATTTTAAACAATTAATGAGAGGGAATAGAATAAAATATTTTCGGTGCATAATAGCCATTTTTTTGTAAAAAAAAANTATTTATTTATTTTTAAACATTTTATATTATTCTATATTGTTTATCTCAATGGAATGTATTTAAACTACTGTTATTAATTAATTATATGCGGAATTAAAATGATTTAATTTATACTATTTAAGGCTCTTGTGACTTCATCAACAGCCTGTGAAAAGAAGCTTAAATGCCGATTTAAGTTTATCTTTCTATAATATTTGAAGCTAAAGCTTACATAGAAGTTTCTTGATTTTTATATATACTTTTGAACGGACAAAATAGAACTAGTAGATTTGGAAAAAAAAAAAAAAAAAAATCCACCACTAATACTCGTAGCATGATTTTCTTTAAGGAAATCTGTTGTAAACGAAATAAGCTATTCAACTTTACAAGTCATGTGAAAGGTCAGTTCTTGTCCTTCAATATTCGTAGTGTGTCACTCATGAATTTAGTTCATCTTTAAAATTCAATGTGGAACATTGAGCTCCGTTAGATAAGAAGGTTAGGTTAACTCGACAGTTGACTAGTTCAATTGAGATAATTGAACGTCATCTCAAACAATATATGTTATGGAAATGGCTGATGGACTTACACCCACGTAGACTTATGGAGCAGATAACTTATGTTTACGGATTTACGGTAAAAGTGCCTGTCCACATACTGGAACTTTGTCTAAAGTCTTCCATTTTCTATATAAATAAAAAACTAAGTCAGTAATGAATAATGAACAGGAAGCCTTTTTTGGGAGTAAAAGTTTAAAGCGGAGTTATTTGAATTGTTAATTAGATTAGTAAATTGCTTATAGATTAATGCTAATTGTTTAATTTTGACACATTGTGGAGAAATGAGCCAACATATTTATTTATATGTATGTGTTCATATGTAAACATTCTGGGATTCGTAATTTTTATTAGCTTATTTTTGAATGAGTTCTTTAATAATGGAGTGGGAACAGTACCTTTTTTACGGTCCATAAGTTCCATGTGTATATATAATTTTCATTGAAATTTTTCAAACGTTGTATTTTTCAAACCTATGTCTTTTTTTATAGAGGCGGTGGTAAGGAATATTCCTTGAATCAATTATAGCTTTAGAACTTCTAGGTTATAGGTTCTATAGTGGTCTCACACCATATTTTGTTGAAATGTCTTTAAAATAACAAAGTAACGGAATATAATACTAAATAAATATTAATAATATAGTTATTCTGATTAAATTATTTTGATAGTATAATTTTCGTTGATTTGAATATATTTATTATATTTAATATTTAACTAATTTGAAGTGTTTTTTATTATTAATTATTCCTAATCAATATGAACTATACCAACTATCATACCCACACTACACCAAATATTCTGGTTGCGCAATTGTCCTCTTCGATCTGGCATTTTAAAGTGAATATACGGCAATCAATCAATATAGTCGTATTCACCACTTGCTAGTGACTTCTGTCTATCGTTGACCACTAAAGTTATAAAGAAAAACAATCATTGCTTTTCAACGATGAGATCATGAAAAGAGTGTCGACGGAAGGAATCCTGGACAAAGAACTTGGAATGTAAAAGCCAAGGGGAGGCTTCTTCGATACACCACGATATCAACCCTCAAGATCAATTGTTAATTACCCAATAATTTAATTTCCCGTTTTTCACACTTCTTTTACCTTGTAAAGGAATTTCAAAGAGGTATCTTATAAGTGATTATAAAGTAAGACATTTCTCCCCCAAAATAATATCCATTTAAGTTAAATTTATTATGTATTGGCCAATGAAAATGCATGAGCCTGTCAATGGTTCGGCCAATGGGGTTTCCCAGCTGTAAGTGCCACCTCACGAGAATTTTCCTTCCCTGCATCTTTAGATAATCCCATTATTACACACAATTTAAAGTGCCGAACCCACGCTCACGGTCCCGCGTCTGGGTAAATTTATTTTCCTAATAGCCTGGGGTGAGATTCGGGGGAGGGGGGGTTGAGGAAATCGATATAACCGCTGAGCTTCCTGAACATACCTTGGCACTAGCTCTCTGATTTCGCCAAAGAGGTTGTTGGCTTAGAGTTTCTATGTCTCATTCTTCTAGGCAACAATTCTCATGGGAATACACGCCAAACGATGTATTTCGACTCTGTTACTTATATCTCCAAGATAATGTCTCATAAGATAATTTTTGTTTGAATTTACATTTATATTTCAAACTATATACATATGCACCAAGATGGTTGGGATAATAACATATATTTCGTTATTTATAGGCTATGTATTTACATAATTCTTTTGAATAAAAAATTGGGAATTAAGCATGCAATAACACATTTAAAGTACGCCATGGGATTCGTTCGGTTCTCCACGCAGCGGATTCTCTTGACGCAGCGGATTCAAATCCCGCCCAGGATAAACTTTTTTCTATAAAGAAAAGCTTTTTCTGAGCCATGGATGTTTAGAATGGGTGGAAACCTGTAGACTACCCTTTCTTCCATGCTCCTAGATTGGGCTTACATTATAAAATAAATAAACTATTTGTATTATAGTGTAGAGAAAGAAGCCTCTTTCAAGTACAATTAAAGAGATACAAACCAGAAGTACGAGAACTAAAAGTGTGAATTTATCAACATATCTTCATCATCATCATATTTCTAAACCTCATCTACCGCGATACTCTCATAATTTCGAGAGGGTGAAAACCTCAGTCCGGTATGTTTAACCGGAATTATAGCTATTTAAAAATATGTATTTTTAAATTTTAGCTTTTAATTTATTCTCCTGTGAAACATTTCATAAATTTTAGTAAACGAATTAAATATAAGTTTATTTTGTATACTGTTAATAATTCTATAACTAAACCGTCATTGAATTCAAGTCCGTTTTTTGATAATATTGTTTTTGGTTGCTACGGTGTTTTATGTATGTGATCAGTTATTTAAAATATTTCTATTTCTTTTCTGAGTTTAATTGCCTAGTTTCTGTTGGTGGAACGCCATATGTAAATTGATTGGCCTCCTATACCATCACTAAACAAACGTGGCAGTGATTTTTGTAAGGCAATAATTATTTATGTAGGGCCAGTAGAAGTGTATACTTTAATCTGTTAAATGTTTCGTCTTTGCTTCTGTGGAGATTTTTGCCAAAATGTGATAGTTTCTAATATTTACTTTAATGTCTTCATCTTGTCCAGAGTCAATTATTTTATAGCTATACTTTATCTGATAAATTTTTGAGTTTTGTTGAATTTAAAGTTTTGAACTTTCATGAACGTCATTAGAAAAAAATAAAAATCAATAATATTTTACAAAAATTCGAAACATTCTTTTTAATCGATATCGTTGATATTAATTTTTAGTTCCTTTCTTCTGTTTTGTAACTTAGGGTTTTGTAATTTCAAAGTGTTAAGAGCATCTTCCGTATTGCTTGAAAAATGTTTTGATTGTCTTTGTGATTTTTGTTGTTGGATAATTATTGATGGATTTAAAATTCAATTGTCATTGTTTTCTGAGAAATTATTTCATTACATATAGTATGTTCAAGTAAGTTTATAATACATTTCTGTAATTTCAGAAGACCGTCTAAGTATACCAGTTGCTTATACTTCTTTTATTAATATGTAGTTAATAGATATAGGTCCGTTTTAAATCCGAAATTGATAATGTGTACTTTCTATTGATAAACGAAATGTTTCAAGAGTTTTATAGTGGGATTGATTACTAATACCTTGAATTCTAGTTTAACGACTGCAATTAAACAAATTATTTAATATAACTATTTAATATAATAATAATTAATCTTAATGAAATTTGTTAAATTGCTTTTAAATTTAAAATAAAAGGCCGAGTTCGTCATTGTGCAAAATAGGAGGAATAGGAATGGGAGATTGTCTGAAATGTCAGGTGTGACTACAAAAACTCTTCTTTGCAGTTGACGAAACATTTACTTTTGTACAACAAAGCAACACAGATTTATTTATTGATAAAAGATAAAAACTTTAGATTCTAAGGCGAAGTTTTATAGTTCTATAATGACTACTATATGAAATTTGTTGTGAAATTAAACCAATAAAAAGACATTTTAAAAGTTTTCTTATTTAATAGCTTTAGTAGGATAAATAATGCACTGTACTTAACTAAGGTTCTGAGATGTGTAGATATTATTCTAAAATCGTCATTTTTAATATTAATTTGGTAATATTAGTTAGTAAAAGTCTTACTATGATAATATATTGATCTGCTTGTTTCAATAAGAATGTTAAAATCTCTGTGATGTTTAACGATATACAATATTGTCTGAGTTGTTGAGGTGTGTGGTTTTAGGAAAATAAGGTGTTTATTGTTTAAATTGATCTTGGTGTAATGGTGTAGATTTAAATTATTGATTTAGATTTATTTGAGACGGTCCCCTTCTTAAAATTTTGAGGTGGTATCGTTCGACCTGTTAGGTTTAGTGGATATACTTAGGGAATCTTGCAAACTTAGGCTTGGTCTATCTCAAGGGTATTAGTCATGTCACTCTTAAAAGATAAAATAAATGTTGGCAAGAAAAGTTTTTCCAGGAGGAGTAAGACTTTATCATCTACGTGAAGTATGAATATAAAGAGTTTTTTTGTTGTTTTTTTTAAAAATATATTTTAGAGTAACCAAATTAACACAGACGTTTCCTCTCGAAATCAAAAATTAATGAAAGGGAGTTCACTAGTATCATAATTTAATTAGTATATTTAGTTTTATTCACTATATTCTACTATTATAGACTCTTCAATTTCTTTGATGCTTAAAGAAGCCAAAGGGAGAATGTAAAATTTCTTCTATCTCTTCATGGTTTTCGAGAAAATTCGATGTAACTACTAACAAATTTGTTAACAATTTTTTTACTTTTATTCAGATATAATTATAATACTAAGTAACATAATACCGCTATTTAATGTACATCTACATATTTATTTAATTAAGAGATATAAAAAATAAAATAAAAATTAAAAAAACTTTAACAATTATCATTGAATATATTATTAGCACATATAGTTTTGATATATAGTTGTCCGAGCTTTTGGGCCGTAAGTTTTCTCTTGTTTATGGATTCGGGCACAGTTACGTAAACTTCTTGAAATTAGAAGATGACAATAGAACTGTGACAATTTTTTTTGCGGTATTTAATCCCACTTAAATTTTAACAATTTTTAGTGCAAGGGAATAGAATATTGTTAAAATAGAAATATGACTTCAAGAAAGGTTTAATTTTTTTGAGGTTACTAAGAAACTTAATAGACTATCTATGTTCTCTGGAAAATTCACTATAGTATATTATATACATATAAAATAAATGTGGATCAACAAATGCGATGGAAAAGTATAAGAAGACTCTAGTTTTTTCTCTCTCATTTAAAGGACTTGAATGAAAGGCTGGTTGCATTCAAACAAATTGCGGTGAAAGTCAAGGTAATGGAAAACTTCTACTGATCTCATTTTTTTCACATGGAAACTGAATGAAAACACAATTTATTAAAAAGAGCCTACGTTTATGTATTGCTGTATACATAAACAGATGAAACTTAAAAATTTATAATGATTAAACTCGATCATCTTTTACTTCTACTATGTTGTATAACTCACTGATTTTATATTAAAGATGCCCCTTTATCTCACCTCTTGTGATATATAAACATATATAAGCAGAGTTTGTAGCTTATACAGGTTTTTAGTCAATTAATCTTGTAGAATAACTTAGCTTACGCCAATGTTTGGAGACTATATTTTCCCTTGATCTGGGCTGAAAATACACACAAACAATATTTGACAACTTTGATTGGAGCCTCACGACTTCTCGAGCTCAAGTCACTGTGAGGCGGGTCGTATCTGCAACCTGGTGGAGACGAAGGCGAGAACTGCAGTCACTTATGACGTTTATTAATCCAAGAGTTTCATGAAGATTGTTTTACCACTTAAAAAAAAAAATTTTTTTTTTTTTCCTATTAAAGGCATGGCAACCACTGAGGGTCATTATTGCCTCAATTATTATTGTCTATCATCGTTGTAGACAATCTAATGTTATGTAAGATAGATATGCTTTTTTTTCAAATTTTTATAATTCAATTTATTATACAGTTATATTATTGATACAAAAAAAAAAAAACATTATTAGGACAAGAGCTCTTTTAAATTTTAATCTTTTTTTTTTTAATTTAATGGATTTTTATCTTAAATATTAAAGATACTCTTGCGAGTATTGAAAATTGAGTGTTATACGCAATATTCAGAACTGAGAGTAATTCAGGGAATTGAAGGCATTTAATAAATTTTTTTTTTTATGGGTAGGTTATTTTATAGTTTATATATGTATCTACAAGAAATTTTATTTATTTTTTAAATGATTTAATTTATTAAATGAAAAAAAAAACTGTTTTTTTAATTGATTATTATTTTATTTTATGTATGTTTTAATTTATAGTTAAATTTGGTACATAGCTGAGATCTTTCATAAGTTATGTTGTTTGTACATATTTTTTTTTGAAAGAATAGCTTTCAGTTAATTATTATAATGTTAGATAACAAAAAAGGTTAAGAAGTTTTAATTGTGCTCAAGTATTCCCAATTTTAAGAATAAAGAACCAAAATTTTTGATAACGTTGGACTAGTTCTTCATTAGTTAAGGTTCGTTGAGTTAGTGGGAGAGGGGATTTAGAGAGAGCTCATGTTGAAAAACCGTCAATATTTTAGATATTAGATAAGCGAAAAAAATACACAATATGTAAATATTTTATTTGGTTGTAGTTTTTTTATCCCACGTAAATTTTAAACAATTAATGAGAGGGAATAGAATAAAAAAATCTGTCCCAGCCAGGAAACGAACCTGGATCTCCTGTTATCCGGGCTGGTGTGTTAAGCCATTACACCACAAGGACTAGCTAGATATCTCATTAAATTCCTAGCTGGGACAGATAGATTTTTTTATTCTATTCCCTCTCATTAATTGTTTAAAAAATACACAATATAATTTGTATAAAATAAATATAACAGAGAAAATACTTGACAACTGCCCCCCCCCACCCTTATTATTTTCTATTATTACTTATTCTTATATCACCTGAGTGTAATATTTTGTAACATTTAACAATAAAAAATAAATAAACAAAACTTCCTCGTATTCACCAGCTAAAAAAATACTTTTTTCTTTATACATAAATGCTAAAAAAGTAAATCTATTTTTCAAAGTAATAAGAAAAAGCCACTTAGTCTAAACAAATTATGGATTTGAAGTAAAAGATAAAAATTAAGAATTTCCTGGCATAACTAATACAAAAAAACATTACAGCCGAAATAAACATTTAACAATGGAGTCGATTCACAATAACATTAAAATAGAAATATAATCGAGAATATACCTCAAAAGAGGTTTACTAAGAGCTAAATTACAGGCCTATTATTTACATAATTTATTTTTCATGGAGCACTATTTCTTAATGGGTTGTTTTTTAAAAGTCAAAACTCCTCTCCAATATTACCTGGACAACCTATCACCATCTGATAGACTCTTTGCTGCCATCTCTAACGGGACTTCATCTTCCCATTGGTTCTGGGTCTCTCTCCAAGACTTCTCCTTGGCTGCTCCAACCAGCTTGCCCTCTTGGAGTCTTTGACCCTTCGACAACAGCCCTACCGACGGCGTCTCTTCATCCCTACCCGTATTAAAACATTCTTATATATTATAACCGCTGTTATTCACCAGACTATTTGAACAAGTTTCGTCCTGACATCTACTTCTAAACTTGACGCAACTGAAATGGCCACTCTTTCGTAGACCCACACCTCCACTAGAGGGTCCGTTGCTCCTTTAATTTCTCTGCCAGTTATTGCGCATTCCTGAGGACACATACAAGCACCTCGGTTGTGGGTCATTACCAATATAAAGTGATCTCTTCTTGTACATGCTATCACTTGAGCATTGACAACGTAGAAAGAGAAGACCATATTCCCATCTATGAACACTATTTTTGCTTCTCATTTTACATTCTCTTACAACCATCGCTAGGGAAATAGCAAAGAGAGCAAGAACAAACAGCAGTTCTTTAAGCCCTTGGAAGCCCTCGGGATAACTTTGCCCCACACTTCAGTCTGTACCCATCCTCGCAGCACAGCCATTTAATGGAATTTCTCAGTCTTCTGCTAATCCTAACTCTTTCGAGACTATCCCATATCCACTTCCTCTCTTCCCCCCTACAATATTTAGATATTGTGAGAAACAGGTCCTAAATCGACAAATGCAAAGTGTACATGCGAACCTTCCTCTTCTTCTTCTTAAAAAATTATCTTAGCAATGAAACAATACAGTCATAAACATGTGATCCAGGTGGAAGATAATTAAAAAATACACATTTTTAAAAATTGTATTTTTGAAGGTATATTTGTTAACCGTCAAGTTTTATGAAGAGAGGATTATCAGGAATTCAGTCTTGGTAGTTGAAGAATTGATAACTAATTTGTAAGTAAAAAAGTTTTTATTTCAGCCAACGTTTTGGCTTGAAATTCAGGCCTTAATCAGGGCTAAATATGAAAAAGAAACAAACGAAAATATATAGAAATATGTCTATAATCTAATAAAGAATAAGCAAAAGAAAATATAAAACTGCGTGTAATCGATTATATGAAATGTATAAAAACTGAATAATGAACATATTAGAGAAAAAAAGAATTATTTATATTTTGATCACCAAATAGAGTGATGGGGAGGAAGTGACTCGTGTTCAACTGTGTCTACATCAAGACTGATCTGTTTTTTGTGTTGTGGAAGGAAACAGGAAACGTATGTAAGAGTTGGGTAAGGAAAAGAGGGATTAAATGGAGGTTCGTGGAAATATCCCACAGAAGGGAAGTGGGAGAGAGAGTTCACAAAGGAAGAGCTTAAACTTGAGCTTTCAAAGCATCTTCATGACCTACAGAACATATGGAGTGAACGGAAACATTGATTCGTCCTGGAAGAGGATCTAGTCAGCCCCATATAGGTCCTGCGGAAAATATCTGGGACATACAGAAGATTGGGCGAAGATTGAAGAGAAAAATTGCATGGAGTACGAATGCGGCCTTGGCATCAGAACTACTGCTAACCTAGCAAGAGCATACAATAAGAAGAATAAGGAGATTAAGAAGGCTGTAAGAGAAGATAAAAGAAAGGGGATTGCTGGCTTGGGAGATAAGGCGGAAGAAGAGAGTCGCAGAAGATGGAAAAACCCATTAAGAGATTGCATTGACCTCATCAACCCTCTGACGATTATCCTGGAAGAGTCCAGAAATATCAGAATCAGGGACTAGAGTTCCTTTTAGATAAAAGACTTGAGCTACCTGTGAAAACTATAGTTGCCCACTTATTTAAGGGTTGTATAAAATTAACCTAAGAAATTTTGAATTGAACACATGTTAATTAATCTTGCATAGCTGATAATCTGGTACCTGTTAAATCAAATCATTTTCAGCAGGGAAAGAAGAAATTCCGGTTTTAGTTTAGAATTCGAACTGTATTGACGAAATGGGAGATGGAAGAGTAATTTTTGTTTTCAGTGATATGGATTTTATTTTAATTTGTGGCAGAGAAAATGATTTTTTTAGCTATTATATTGGGAGTGGGGTCGATGGGGCTCTTCTCTCTGCACAGTGGTGACCATTTATTTGTTTTATTGTTGATTTTATTTTTACTTTATTATATTTTTTAAATTTATTTTATTTAATTATTTAAGTNTTTTTTTATAAATTTAAAATTTATTTATTGTTTTCGTTTTCAAATTACAAGATGCTATGTAACAGAATGTAATAAATAAAGATTTATTTAAAAAAAAAAAAAATCTGTTCAAAGTAGAACGTAGGATCCATTTTTTTTTCCATTATCCTACGCTGTTTTTCTGAGAATATTTTATCAGAATTCACTTGCATTTCTAAGAAGATAAATTCTTTCACTCTTTGAAAGGATAATAAATTAATAAATTGAATTGATAATACATTAAATTGTGCTTAATCTTCATGTAACCTCCAGGCGGTCAGTGATAAATAGACCCACTCTGCTTGCTTCTTGTTTAAAAATGTTAAATACTTCCTTCCTCGAATCAAGTGATCTTTCAATAAATCAAAATCATCAGTAGAAACAAGCATCATCATCAACCTGTTTTACCTTTGTATTGGCTGTATACACTGAACATTCCAGACCTAAATAAAAAATAAGGTATGTCTGACAATCTCTTCGTCATATATCTTTAGTGCTGTATGAGCTATCTGAGTTTCAGCCTCAAAAATGAAATCTTAAATACCATCATAGTCATAAGGATGGGGCTCCTACATTTTTTCAACTTGCCCACGATAGCCCTCCAAGGTAACACTGTCACAGGCAACCGTACAACCCAGGAATAAGTGACGAATCTGTATTTTGGGCTCCTTCTTAGTTTTTTTTTTTTTTAAAGCATTACCGGAAGTGAAATTATATGGCCAATATGTGTTTTTCTCTCTTGGAGCCATGTTGGGAGCAGCCAATCTCTTATCGAACAACTGGGAAAAGTTTCTTGAATTCCTTGAATATTCCTTGGGGAAAGTCAATATTCACATGTAGTAACGATATCCTGCAATATCCTTAATGGTCCAGCACATCTTATCATTGTTGGAATTGTGCATATAGCTGTTCCATAACAGATCTATCACTTCCTCTCTTTGCCAAATAATTATAACGATATCATGAGGAGCTTCTACAATTTTTCAAAAACATGAATAGGTCTGCGAACAGTCCATCATTTACCGCTGACTTATTCTGCCTTTCAATTTCCAGGCACACCTCGTCTTCTTCTGACACTTCCAGGTCATCCCCGACTTCCCCTATCGCACCACTAATTGCTACTTGATTTCCATCTCGTGGGGTGGAGAAGTGTCTCTTTCAAAGGTTGGGAATGCTTCTTTTGCCTAATAATGATTACTATTTGAATACTGACGTGAATTAATTCGCTTGTTTTCACTTGTTTACAACTCGCATTAGCAATTCAATAAAATTGTCTTGTTTCTTTTCTTTTTTTGCCTTCTTTCTCCAGTAAATCGTTACACCACTTTTTTTTTTCACGGCAATTTATCTTTTTTTCTTTGCTTTATCTTCTATTCCTGGAATGTGATCCGGCCGTTTTCCAATAACAATTTTTATTTCACTTATAATTAACTGACACCAAATCTATTTTGAAACATCCTTTTTTTGGCAGTGAATAAAAGAGAAAGTGTTGTAGGATTAACAGTTTTCTACCGTTTTATCCACTATGTTTGTGGGTGGAATTTTTTTTCAAGATTCATATTATTTGGTGTCATTAGATTACATTAAATTTGGCTTTGGAAACTTCACTATCGAACTGAAAGACGAAGCTAACGTATAATTAGTTGAATTTATTAAGTTTATTTAATGAAAATTGAACCAATATTTTCAAGCAGATCCTTAAATTTTTGTCACCACAGGAATACAGTAATATGTGATTTGTCTTTCATATGATAAGATTCATTTCAGGTTTGTCATATCTATGCAGAAGGAACAGAATTCTCACTATATCTACAAGAAATGCACAGGTAGCCAGAAAAAACGTCTTACTTAGGAGTTTTGATTCGCAGTAAAGTACGGGGAGTTTGAGAGATTATCTAATCTGCCTCGGTGGTGTAGAGGTTAGCGCGCTTACCCGGAAAGTAGGAGACTCCCTTTTTTCTAACTTTTTTCTGGCTCCCTGTGCATTTCTTGTAGTTAATTTATCGTGGGATTACATAACACAATTAATTAATTATTTAAAAACCCTTACTATATTTTTTCTGCACCAAATATCTGCTGAAGTCTGATTTTATTTTGAATCCAATCCGTCGCTATCAAGATCAAGTGGTCAGAATTGAAAACTCCATTGCTTATCTGACTTCTAATACAGAAAATAAAGCAAGTTATAGAGTTTTGCTTTTTTAGTGAGAGTTAAGATGTAATATTAACGTTATTGATGCCATGTATTTTTCTTAAACTAATTTTTTTGCTACCCCTTAAAATTTTCAAAATGCTCTAGTTAATATTATTTCTTTTCTTTAAAATTATTTTAGCAACTTATGAAAGAAATAGAAACTTATTAGGTATCCTTAAGCACATGGTGAAGGGGATCACCTATCACTCAAAAGAACACAGCAAAAAATAAAAAAACGATTGTATCCTTTTACCAGAGAGACGAACTGCGGAAAGGACTCAAAGGTTAAATGGAGGGGATTACAGAAAGACCAAAAATATTAATCCTTGAGCTTCACTATATTTTCACTGTTAAAAAAAAATTGAACCTAATAAGGGTAAAATGTATATTTATAATTTTTATGTTTTACATTATTTTATTAAAAAGCACTTATTTAAGTAGAGTTTATGAAAATAACACGAAGGTTGAGTGTTTTACCACTCTGCACTCCAGAACATTACATAGCCTGCCTTTATAACTTAACACACAGTGGACTATCTTGGAAGATCAACTAAGTCATAACTATGCGGTATAAATCATAGTTATTCCTAACCATGTTCGTCCTTGAAGAACCTACATGACAGACTTTTTTTTCTAAAGGGTCCTAGTGATCCTTCTCTTCCTCTTTACTTAAAAATGGACACAGTGTTAAGAGAGAATGACAATTTTATCTTAAAATATGGAGAGGGTCATGATCATAATTCATTAAAATTTAGTTATTTTTTCTCCCTTTCCCATAGTCTTGTTTAATTTTATTTTTATTGTTGACAAAAGACACAGGCACAGTTTGATATTCTTAAACACCTTAAGAACTTAAATTAAAGTACACTTTTTACAGACATGAATGCTACAACAAAACTCTTTTACGTAAATTAGTATACAAAGCTAAAGAAGATTCGTTTTATATTGAGAAACTAGTTGTGCGATAAAGGTGTTCTGAATATTATCGTTCTAGTTTTTTAATGTTCTTCATCCATGAAGAATTTTTATTCCAAAAGGCCGCTTTTTAAAGGTTGTTTCATATAGTTTTTAACTACTTGTTGTTAATCTCCATACACTTTCATGAGAATATCAGGGAAAAAATTATCTTGGTTTATATGTAACTCATGGCATATTTTGGATTGATTTTGATTAATTTTCTATTGATTTACTGTTTTATTTGGTTATTATTTTCCTTTGTTTCTCTCTCCATCCTTCCCTCTGGCACTATCTCAGCGTGATATAGCGTGATCTCAGAAAACTTTTTTTCCAATCGATAAATTATCGATCTAAGGCTCTTAACTACATTTATTTCAGATTTGCAATATCTAAGTGGTCTATTGTTTGCCATTTGAGAAGGAAATTAAGCAGAATTGAATTTCTGTAAATTCATGGGGGGGGGGGGAGGAGGGGATTTTTATCCGAACAATTTCCCAGTAACGAAAACCGGAATTTTCCCTCATATTCAACCCCACCAAAACATATTTTCCCCTCTTCTAGAGCTTCCCCTTCATAAACAGGACTAGTTTGGGGGGTTGATGTACTGGTCCCCCCCCCAACAAGAATCTAACCCCCAGATTGAAACAGGTTCCAGATGGGAGCCATCTGCTCCTCTCTGTTCCCTACTTCCCTCTCGAATCGATATCACCCCCTCCCTGCCCTAAACAAATCCTCTGTCCTTATCTACCACCCCTTCTCTCCTTATAGCATTTCCCTTTCTCGCTTTTTTAACTAATAGGGCAGAAATATTAATGACTTAGCTTCTCTTTGCTTTTTATACAATATTGAAGAAAAAAAAATTATATTTTTGAGACAATATTGACAAATGCAATTAATTTAAAAGACCTAATAAAACTTATTATATTATTATAAAAAGGAAAAAGGACCAAATATAATTTATCTTAGATATACATGGATATCCTCACAATTAATTTCGAATTACGAGTTATAGACATAGACAATAAACATTCCGCTAGTTAAATCAATTCTCAACTATCCGTTTACATTGCCTTTTTACCCCTGAATTATGAACTTAGAATATTTGAAAGGCTGAGATAAAGTGCTTCACAATATTTCATATCTATTGAATTTTTAATCACAGCGATAATTCACCATATATGTGTGTGTGTGTGTGTGTGCCTATGCTTTTTATATTTTAAATCCATGAATTTCGCAAAAAATTAGAGAAAAAATTAAAAGGATTTTGAATTGTTCGGGCATAAAAGCAATCTCAAAACTTCACCCGTAGGAATGTGTATAGTTTAAGCAAACGCTAAGGAGTTTTATCTGTCTCTGGCCAGCGTATTTAATCCTGCGGCCAAGCTCTGTCCTCCGAAGGCTCGCATATTCATAAGCTATTGTATCATTATAATTTGGTAGGCAAATCTCATGGAATTAACTCCTGGAGTCGGAAATATATCTTCCTGACCCTTTCTGTAGACAACAGGTTCCCATTTCCTAGCTGAATTCTCGGTCTTTCAGTATTTTGCCAAGAATAACAAATCTTGTAACTCTCCTCATTTTACATTCTAGTCTTTATAATTGCCTATAATTATAATAACATTTATTTAACTTTGTTTTCAACTATTTTTCAGTCAACTGAGTGGTTTTATTAATTTACTCACTTAAAATAGTGTTTAAATATTAACCTGTATTTAACAAAAGAAAATAAGTTTATGATTGTATGTATTTATTCATATTATTTACTGATAACGTTTTAAATAAATTATAATTTATTTTACATTTCACTTTAGAGACTCGAGGGATCTCCAGCCACCTCCTGTGGTACTGATGTGTGTTTGGTCAGACTTCCGAGGCCTATGTTTGCCTCTTGCAAACTCGGGACCTTCAGCATGAGAGCCAAGGACGGTTAACACTTCACTCCAGACGCCCATTATGTAAAATAACCCCTAACATAAATAATTAAGTAGTCATTATCTGATCCAGTTGAGCTTGATTTACAACAAATTTTATTAAATGTAGGTGTTAAAATTTAGAGGGGGGTAGCGGTTACGGTGCAGGACTCCCATTCCATAGTTCCTAAGCTAGAATACCGCTTCTCCCAGTTATTTTTCTGAATAACTAATTTCAATGTTGCTAGTACGCGTCATTGTCACAGCGCTTGTGTGCCAGTTGTTGAGTACACTCTCTCTCAGGGTAGAAATCACAGACGAGGTAGAACAGGCGACTCCTCAATCGATGAGGCTCGTCAGTCTGCAGCTAACAACTCATCTGAGTAAGTAAAGGCCTAAAGGAAATCCAAAGGTTCACTAAGGTTTGGGAATTTGGAGATGGACTGATCACTGCCAAGATGAAATGTTACTTTAAAATTAGCCTCGGAACTGATGATTAGCAAACGTTAAGTTTTCGATTTCGTATTATGGACTCCAACTTGTCTCATGGCCCACCTTTGGGTGACACATAAACCTATCGAAGGCGATTCTGCTTCAGCCAGGACGAACTGTGGAGCTGAAAGAATTATTTAGTTGGTCTCAGAGATGAAGTATTTCCAAAACATTAGATGAGCCAATTCTGCTTATATATCCTTATAGTAGGTAGGATCGGGTTTAGGGGCGATCAACTCTAAGATTATTACGCCCTATATCCTTATATCTGATTAAACTTGTAATCCTCGCTAGTTCCAAACCAAGAAACAACTCACACCTGAATTCCCTTAGACACCTGAACAAATCGTTCACACGTTCATCCGTTCATTCCTTCATCCGTTCATCATTCATACCACCGTTCACCCGTTCACCCTTTCACGCTTTCATCATTCGTTTATCCCATATATATATATATATTAACACGAAG
>KZ807696.1:244352-255717 GCA_000696205.2 Oncopeltus fasciatus | reverse complement strand
AAAATTATTAACCTTGATATATATATATATATGTGTGTGAGTGTGTGTATGTGAGTGTGTGTGTGTTTGTGTGTGTGTGTGTGTGTGTGTGTGTGTGTTTGTGTGTAGGAATAAAAAAAATGTCTGAATTCAAGATTTCAAATGACTGTAAATGTATTTACCGTTTCTTCTTCCGGGTTGGACCGTGTCAAGTATTTGATATTTGCCGAGCTTTCACACATCATGTGATGGCTTCTTCAGGGCTGAAAAGAGAATGAGAGTTGTAAAAGAGAGATTTAAAAATCCAGGTGGTATATAGCCTACGTGAACATGACTGTAAATGTTTTGATCCTATTTAATACTTACCAATACTTAATTACCTCTTTAGATTATTCTTCAATTAGCTTCGAATTCTTCAAAAATTGCTTCATTTTGGTCTTATGTTTCAAATAATAAACATTACAGGGTCCTACGAAATTCTCGTAATCTTGGGGCATTCCTATTGGATAAAATGGATCAAATCGTGATATTATTAATCATGAAGAAAAAGTGTCCTAGCTTACAAGATTAAGTTAGTCATTTATGTCCACCTGTCATGATGCACGAGAAATCTGCTTTGTTGGTGCATCTCTTGCGTGAAAAACATTTAAAACCAAACTTGCAGGCTTGCTGCAGCATAAAGGTGGGTAAAGTATAAGGATTGGGGGTTCTTTTCTATTCAGCACAATATCACGTTTCACGAATATAATTTTGAGGTTGAGTTTAAAGGAATATTTTATTTAAAAAAGATGAGTGCGAATTTAATTGACTAAGCTCGTAGACATGCGCACTAGACTCTCGAATTAGTGTCGAAAATCAGTATCGGACGTTTTGGAGAGCTGGTTTTGACCAGATGAGATTATTTCCTTATTATGTGTGTGTGTATGTAAGTATAAGGTGCTATTAAAGCCTTTAATGTACATAATTTTATTATTCCTCATTATATTTTTCACGTTGTGTGCATAGCCATGTTGAGTGGGTACAAAATCAAGAGCCCTGAAATCTAACGACTCGATGCTATTTAATTTGAAATTATTTAACTCTACAGTGAATGATTTTCAGTTGCTGTTCGTGTATGTATGTTCTTTACATACATTCATTTATTTATTTTTATCTGTAACTCTGAAAAATTTTTAGAACACGTCATTCTAACATAATGTTATGAGCTAGACAAATGGAATTAAAAGTAATAAATTAATTTTATAGATGAAGTATTAAAATGTAAAATAAAACCTATTATAAAAGATCCAAATAATAATATTTAATATAGAAAAATATTAATAAATAACATGCTAATCAGGTAGTTTCAGCCACATTTAGAAGACATAGTTCAAGAAAGAGCCGTTGCCTAATAACTTTTTAATTTATTTTCTCTTCTTTTCTTTCAGAAAGCCTGTGTTTATTTATTTTTTGCTGAAGCCTTATTCTGGAACGGATACTTCAACAATTTCTTCATCTTTTGACATGTTTCCATAAACCTGTAAAAGCTCGAGGCTGAGATTCAAAAAGTCCGAGATACATGTTTATATATCAGATAGACTAAAAGTGTCCCGTAGCTTCTTTTCTGTGCAACATATGTAACATTTATGTTTTATTTTAAATTATTGTTATTTCCAATTAAGTTGTCGCTTAATTAAAACTCTTTGAAATTTAGCATTTTTCACCCTGTTTATGGGATCTGATAGAAAAAAAAAAAAAAAAATTTGGGCAAAGTGTGAACTGGCGACCAACAAAAGAAATGCTTACCGAGAGGGTTAGGCGAGGTAAGACAAGAATGCCTGGAAGCCAGAGGTGTATTGTGATCCTCTGTTTTCTGAAGAACCACCTATTTGCCCCTCCAATTCCATCCCCTAAGGAATACCATCCCCTCCAATTCCATCCCCTAAGTTTCCTCTACCAACTTGACCAATTCTAGCTTTAAGTTGAAGTCACTGTTCCCAGAGTAAAAGCTATCAAATATCAGCTAAAAAAGAAAATGTTTGCATATTGAATCGGAGATAATTATATTTTTATTTATTTTTTAAAATAAAATGTATTACACATTGTAAAAACACATTTTGTAAATTGCTCATGGTGTTTTTTTCTTGTCAATCAGCGCTTCAACGCCTAAAATAAATTAATATAATTAAAAATAAATAAAACGAAATGAAACATATATGAATAAATTAAAAGTAAAATTAAAGATCATCCCAGTCATGGAAATGTGTACTTAGGGACAGGACATCCTCTCTCATCTTCATGATAGCCCTGAAGATGGCAGATAATCCTTCATTAAAAAATACATTTTTTTAATTTGTGTTTTTT
The DNA here is from genome assembly GCA_000696205.2 of Oncopeltus fasciatus. Classification (NCBI taxonomy): domain Eukaryota; kingdom Metazoa; phylum Arthropoda; class Insecta; order Hemiptera; family Lygaeidae; genus Oncopeltus; species Oncopeltus fasciatus. The sequence goes on along the minus strand of KZ807696.1, from coordinate 253,395 downwards.
TTTGGATCTACCTCGACCGAACCCCAACTAAAATCATCTTAGAGTAAAATTAAAGCTTTTTCTCTGATGTTGCCGATCACAGGGACAAATTTTTGTTATGGAAGAATATCGGTGTTAGTTTGGGTTTATAATGCGTTGGCAATCGAGATAATATTTGATTTTGTAAAGTATTTAAGAAAATTGAAATGGAATTAAGCCCTTGGACCCAGATTTGTAAACTGTATGCCCGAATAGCCATAAGGTCTTCTTCTTTTTTTTTTTTTTTTTTTTTTTTTTTATCGTTAACTTGCATTTTTACTGATAAGATGGAAGTGTTCTTTACAGGTTTGTATTGAATTCAAGTAGAAACCAGGGAACCTTACAGAGTTGGATTAGGGAAATGGCATTTCATTGGTGAATATGAAGATTTTTATATATCACTTCATAAACTAGGATATTATCGGATGCTGAGAGACGCATTGGTGTTTTTATTGGCAAATTAATAGAAAGTGTATTTATATTCGTAGGTGTGACATATGTAAGAGGGATATAAGAATGTCTCCGAGCACACCGGCCTGAGGAATTCCAGCTTCTTCAAGGCAATAAAGATTGGAGGAATCTGATCACTGTCGGAACTGGGCAAATGTATTAGATAAATAGAGGGCCATGGTTTTAGTTTTAGTTTATAGATGTATTTCGTGTCAGCACAATATTCCTTTGATGAGATGCGATTTCAACAGCGTGGGCACCAGAGTTGTTGAGCTATGAGAGCGGTATCCATACTGTGGACCGTATACGAGGTTATTGAAATGTAGGATCTGGAACATTTTTTTAAATCAGATTTTATGGAATCCTTTGGACGGGATAGGATACAGGCTGAATGGGCGATAAGAGGAAGATAAGCATTTTAAGGGAGGTCACGTAGAATTGTCCAATTTATAAGATTCCAGTCACTGCTGAACCCTTACATCTGTTCCCGATACTTTTTTTTCACCCTATACCTCATGTTGTAATGGCTGAGCTGCGTCGAATAAATAGATTTCTTCACTCAGAATAACCTAGGACTCTCCATATAACCAGTTTCCTCGATAATCGACTTTTTCTTTCACATCTATTCCTCTTGAAACTGTACAAAATGATCCCATTGATTTTGAGGACTTCCTGTCCAACACCGATCTCAGTCCGATGACGCCCTGCACTGGTAATGCCTCAGTGAGTTTGATGAGCTCCATCTTGCCATTCTTCCTGTCCTGCCCCATCCACCTGAGGGCCATATCCCGGCGGGGTTCTGCAGAAGTCGATCAGAGGATGACGTAGATTGCGGAAGAAGTAGTATACTCACTTCGGCAGAGGTCTCTGGCCTGTTATACCTGCCCCGATGGAACAATTAGAGCTGAAGGTGTGTCCGCTGAGAGTGACCGGAAATAAGAGAGCACTCCATCTAATGAGAAGAAGCAGAGCCACCAGCTACCTCTCTCCCTTCTTCTCTAATTAAATCAGCTGTCTTCCACACTGCCCTTCTTGTTTCACTGAGGCAATTCCCTTTCTACCCCCACCCACCTCTCTCACCGCTTTAGCCAGTCTCTAAGGAAACAGTCTCTAACAATTACTTTTGAGTGCTGTTCCATTTTATTTTATCCGAGAGGAAATCATTTCTGAGGGAAAATATTGTGATACCTTTGAGAAAAATTCTCCGAAGGTTCTTGATTGAGGGGGAACGTTCGAGGAATGGATGTAACAGAACACCACCAGTTAGAAGGCTCAGAGGCGTAGGTAAAACCGTCTGCTGCACACAAACTATGTGCATATACTAACTGAATTCATCAGTTTCTTAGTTGATAAATATTTATATGTAAAGTTTTAATGCCATGTAATACCCTACACAGCTTTCATCAATAAACAAATATATGGTCAGTTTCTTTATTTGCCCTTAATACCAACTAAAGACATTTCTTTTGCATTTGCCCTTGACATTTCAGGAAATCCTTAAATAAGTGACTTGTCCAAATACGCTTTACAACCGCTAAAATATGTTTTTTTTTTTTTTAAACCAATAAATCTGTATAGAGTATTTTTTAGTCTAAACAAAATATTTTACTAGCTACATTGAAAAAACGTTTTGTACTCACAAATTAAATTTCAAGTATTCCCCAATTTCCACTGGTTAGATTTGACTTTATAACGAACTCAATTTTTCAATTTAGTTTTAATTTAATTCTTTCATTAAGGAGAACAACATGTTGAGTATTGTAGGCCATCAAATTAAAAATTATCGATTCCGGTAAACCCCTTATATTTTTTCTGTTCTGCTGCATAAGATTTCGGAATTTTATTATTGTTAACTAAACAAACGATTTGGTCAGATTTCGCCCGATAAAGAATTTGGCTTTTCGTTTTTTATTTATTATTTATGAATTTCATTAAGAAAACCGAAGAGATTGGGCTGCAGAGTATATATATATTTTAGTGTATAGTTTGTAGGATAGAAGGAAATGTCAGGAAAAAAATTCTAAAATTTGTCATTCTCAATAGTTAATTTCCTTAAAAATTCTCTACTAAAATTGATTTGTCAAGGGAAGGCAACAAAAACCAACATGATTTCTATAGCTTACACAATTATTGGTCTTGGAAAAATTTTGTATATCAGATCAAATGAAGAGTTTTTGAATGAAGATATTATGAGTAGATGTTTTTTTTTGTTTTTTTTGGGGGGGTTCGGTCAAAGTTGATCCAAAAATACAATTTGATAAATGTGTTTTTTTTTAAATCTTCCGATGTTTCGGCTTAGATTGTAAACCATCTTCGGGGCTATCATGAAGGCGAGAGAGGACGTGTTACTTACATCACATTTTCGTGACTGGAAGAGTGGTAGAGAGAGAGAGAGAGAGAGAGAGAGAGAGAGAGAGAGAGAGAAAGAGATAGAAATAGAAAGATAGAGATAGATAGAGAGAGAGATAGAGATAGAGAGAGAGTGAGAGTGAAAGAGAGAGGGATATATATATATATATCTATGAGTGTGAGAGATGAGTGGAGATGTGGACTGNCTCGCTCTCTCTCTCTCTCTCTCTCTCTCTCTCTCTATATATATATATATATATATATATATATATATATAGAGAGAGAGAGAGAGAGAGAGAGAGAGAGAGAGAGAGAGAGAGAGAGAGAAAGAGAGAGTGAGAGAGTGAGAGAGAGTGAGAGAGTAATACATAAAGTGAGTGGAGGGAGAGGAGAATGGTAGGGGTTGTTGGGACACAACTGATTTTGCTGTTGAGGCTGAGTGTGCTGTTGTCGGAACAGAGTGAAAGGACAGAGTCAAGTGAATGCCGAGTCCAAAGGCCAATCAGCTTCAGTCTACAGACCCTGCGAGACAATTCTGTTTCACAAAAATTGTTGGATGTCAGGTCATGATGGAAATTTGTGGAATAAGAACGAAAGAGAGAGAGTGAGCCATGAAAGCCATTAGTCTTTGTCCATTTTTATTCAGGCTCCATCACAACCATAATCGGATTTAAATTCACACCTGAAATATTTCTGAGGTTTTACCTGACAAAGAGAACATATTTTTTTCTTCGAAGTGTATATTTTTAAGAAATATTGTAACTGAAAATAAAAGAATCAGGAATCTTGGTGAACCTGAACGAAACTTCATTACTAAAACAAAGCTTCACTTTTTAAACTTTTTAAAAACCACGAAGGAATCAATTTGTAAAAATGTATTTAGAAAAGAAAGCGAAGTATTGGATAAATGGTGGACAGTCGCAATAATTTGGTTTTTGCTTTAGAAATATACTGAACTTATTTTCAAGAAATTTCAATGAGCCAGAAAAAAAAAAATCTCACTACTTCAGCTGGATTCGAATTCTGGTCTCCTACTTTCCGGGTAGGCGCGCTAGAGTTGGAGATATTATCTAACCATCTTCGGGTGTGGCCTCGGTGGTGCAGGGGGTTAGCGCGCTTACCCGGAAAGTAGTTGACCCGGGTTCGATTCCCGGCTAAAGTAATGAGATTTTTTTCTAGCTCCTTGTTCGTTTATTTTAAATAATTTAACGTGGGATTACATACCACAATTAATTTAGTATTTTAATAATGAACTTACTTTATTTCGAATAAGAAGTAAGCTTTTATTTTTTAAAACAGTAATTCATCTAGTCATCTGTAGTGAATTTCCTCCGGTGTGTTAACGGGTATGATTGGCAAAAGGTTTTTAATTGATTTTTAATTTAAATTTTATTCATATTGAAATAATTGTCTTATAAAATTTATGTAGCAAGCAAGAATTTCAAAAATTTTCATATTCTGAAAGCAATATTTTAAATACCTTCCTATTGGAAAAAATCAAGCATTTCGTAGAAAAAAATTTGGAAAAAAGAAAACCGATCACTTATGTTTTTTACATTTTTTTCGATAACATTGGATAGACATATTAATAAAAAATGTATAAATGCATTTCAAACTCCATCCTTCTTGTATGATCTGATTTAAACCATTTAAGAACTAATATTAAACCATTGTCCAAAGTCCAAATATAAAATTATTAACCTTGATTGACCGAGTGACAGACAGACAGGCATGCAGGAAGTGACACAGAAATAAATTTCAGGAAAGCCGATTTTTTCTCTCTATTAGGTAATATAGAAAGATAATTGAAATCTGAACTCTTCATGAAAACAACCTCATTGTTTTCTCACATTCATTCGCTGTAATATTTGTAGTTTTGTAGTTTTTCTTTTCTTAGCATATGCATCGTTTCAAGTATAATAATTCTTCAGTCATTTGGTGGCAAATGAGTTCTGATGCATCCGAGGGAAAAATTTATTATTTATTAAAAATGATTTTCAATGAAGTTGATATATAATTTAATTTAATTTCAGTTTAGAGTTTAGAGTATCTTTTTATTAATCTGTAGAGCTGTCTTTACCTTTTGTGTCTCGAGGCCCGCATCGGCGACTGGTCAGCAACTGGCTGACTGTATGCTCGAAGGACCAAAACCTTCAGGTCTCTCAAAGGAAAACTCCCACCCACTGCTTATCACCACACGAAAGGGAAGTTTGTTAATTTTAGCGATATATCAAAATATTTATTTATAATTTAATATAATTATAAACGTTCGAGGAATGGATGTAACANGTCAAATATATCCTTTCCCGCCTAAAAGCAAGTCTCCCTGGTATAATCTTATTACAGCCCAAATTCTAAACCACTTTCCCAATAAAGCAGTAACTTTCCTCACGTACCTCTACAACACCATTCTCCAAATCACACACATTCCTCACCTGTGGAAGTTATCAACTGTAATCCTATTCCCAAAGCCTGGTAAACCTACAAGTAGTCCTTCTTCCTATCGCCCAATAAACTTGCTTCCCCACTTTTCAAAGGTCTTTGAGACGATTCTTCTTAAAAGGCTAATACCAATCCTAGACGATCACTATATACTTCCAAAACACCAGTTCGGTTTCCGAGCCAAACAATCCTCTGTCAAACAGGTGTTTCGTATTATATATTCCATATTTTTCTCTTTCGAGTACAAGCAGTACTGCATTGGTGCCTTCCTTAATGTGTCCCAAGCATTTGACAGCATCTGGCATCCCGGACTATTGTTCAAATTAAAATCCATCCTCCCAAGCACCCTTTACCTTATCCTTCGCTCCTACCTAACCGATCGATTCTTCAATATATATATATATATATATATATATCTGAAGGACATGGAAATGACTGTATTCCTTAGAGCTTCAATAAATTAATAAGGAAAACCCATTTCCTTTGAAAAATCAAGATTTTTTTAGACTTATTTAAGTTTTAATGAAGGGAATTATTTAAGCTGAAAGTAACTTCTGGTTACTTCCAACTAATAATATGGTTTAGTAGTAAATTACTCAATTTTGCATTTGAAGTTAAGTTGTTTCAGTTTCAAAGGCATATAGTTTAACACTATAGGAAATACCTATAATATAAGAAGATGAAAAAAAAAAAAGCTCAGGATGATTTGCCTATGCACTGCAGTTATTTACTTTTAAATTTTAATTTTATAAATATTATTTTTTGTGGTATTTGATCCCACGTAAATTTTAGTGCCTTGCACTAAAAATTGTTAAAATTTACATGGGATCAAATACCATAAAAAATAATATTTATAAAACATGTGAAATAATCTTTTGGATGGGCTATCAACCTAAGGGTTTTCTATTATTACAATGTACCCGGCCATACAGCAGAATGTTACAGCGTTACCTGTGTTAAAGAAATCACAAAAATTAATAATTGTTAATTAGGGTCGTTATCACAATATATAATACATTTGATAACACGCTGTGGCTTTTAGTAAAAATGTTTATGTGTGTTATTGAATGAAGGAGATATTAGATTTAAGGAGGTAGCCAGGGCGACAGGGTAGCTCATGGGATCTGTTCGTGCCTCGCAATTTTGACACTGCGGTTTCAATATCCGCCCTGGGCAATCGATAAACGAAAGCTAAACCAGAGCCATGGATGTTTAGAATGGGGTGGCAACCTGTAGATAGCCCCTCCATGACCCTAAAGGGTAAAAAGAGAGGATAATTATTGAAAATAAAGTAGAATAACCAAATGTCATTCACGAAGGAACTCCAAACGAACTTAAGTTCAGTCATTATTCATTGAAGTTGATGAATATTTAAATTTGAAATTTTTATGCCAATGTGAATAATATATTTTATCATTAAACAAATTTATGTTTAGTATCATTTTTCTTAACTAATATATGGCACCTACTGCATTACTTTTCTTGCACTTTACATAGCAGGTTATTCCTCACTCTTATTTTTTTTTTTTAATCAGTGTGCACATTCTCTTAGGGTTCTTATTCTAGCTTTTAAAAAGAAGTTTATAATTGAAAGGACTTTCTATATGTACTGATTACTGGTTTTATTTGTCAGAAATGCAATGCTGGAGGGCTGTGCAAGAATAGGGGTGTGCCCCGAAGGAGTGTTTCTCCGGCAGGAGATTAAGGCTAAGGCTTCTCCCCCGTCAGATTCTGTCTCCTTTTTATCAAATCAAGAGAGTTAACAGTCTGCAGAATAAATGTCCTATCCCCTGAAGATTTCCACTAACTTGACCTCCACAGTTCTGTTCACTGCAAAATAAAATCAGGTAACTCACTTCTATTTCCTAAAGTACGCTATCGATATCCTTAAATATATCTCTTACTTATAAATAGATCTGTGTTGAGTTTGACACTTCAGCTAATCTCTAATTAAATTGGTCTAATTTTTCTCAATAACATACCATTTTTGATTGATACCATACAGATACGTCCATAAATGTGCACTCTATTGTAGTTATAGTTATCCATGGTTCATTCTCTCTATTCGGGAGATCGGAGGGAGAATAAAAAGTCAGAGACCTGGCAGATTGGTGCTGAACTACACTCTCTAATATTGGGATGGCTAAGGGAAACGGAACAGACAAAAGGGGTGGAAGTTAAGTCTGCGGGCAGTATTGCTTGCTTTTTCTCCTAGAGAGCGCTGCGGTCCTCGTTGAGTTTCAAGAGGTTCCCACGAGTCAAGTGGATACGGTCGCTCTTAAAATACCTCCCGAGCTGTGGGTCTACACAGACTGAAAGAAGATGATGTTTCATCGTCGGCTTCTAAAGAACAGGGTAGTACCATACTATCATATTTCTAACAAAAGACGTATTAGGATGATCTTTAGAAACGAAATTAAAGGATTGAGCACCTCCCCATACCTCTCAGAACATTGAGGAGAGTACAGATATCTATCGATTTATAGAATACAAAATCTAACTGTCTCAGCCGGGACTCGAACCTGGATCTCCTGCTTTCCGGGCAAGAATGCTAACCATTTACACAACCCAGATTAGCCAGATAACTTATTAAATTCCCCGCACTCGTATCGGGAGTCTAAACCCCCGAGAAAGACGAATATATCATCTTATGGTCGAAGGAGATGACATTGTCAGCTATTTATTAGGCTACCGTTCTTTTTTGCTCTTATTTATTTTTTTAAATACTGTATTAGTCGTGGTATTTAATCCCACATTATTTTTATATATTTATTAATTTTATTCCACAACCTTGCATTTATTATATAAAATTAATGTGGGATTATATACCACAACAGTACGTATTTAACTATGGATTTAATCTTTCACATATAAAATAAATCTTTTGCTATTATTAGTCTGTACAGAATATTATGTTACTGTAACATAGGAATAATGTCACTAAAGTGACCAGTCTCAGGTGAACCCCTCTACTACTGATATTCTCATTTTTCACAGAAAATATATTGAGTAGGGAATATATATATACTGGTAGGGAATTCACTTGTGCAACTTGTCAAATCTAGTTCTTTTTATTTATAAATACGTACAATAGTGCGTCCTTTTAAGAGTTTTACGATCTTACCAAAATGATTTTCTTTATTAATAAAATTATGAAACTTACAATATCACCAACGCTATTGCGCGTACACCACACACACACACACATATATATCAATTANTATATATATATATATATCTGAAGGACATGGAAATGACTGTATTCCTTAGAGCTTCAATAAATTAATAAGGAAAACCCATTTCCTTTGAAAAATCAAGATTTTTTTAGACTTATTTAAGTTTTAATGAAGGGAATTATTTAAGCTGAAAGTAACTTCTGGTTACTTCCAACTAATAATATGGTTTAGTAGTAAATTACTCAATTTTGCATTTGAAGTTAAGTTGTTTCAGTTTCAAAGGCATATAGTTTAACACTATAGGAAATACCTATAATATAAGAAGATGAAAAAAAAAAAAGCTCAGGATGATTTGCCTATGCACTGCATCTGACTGACGCCTTTGATCTGGGTATGACGTCAGATGTGGTCGCCAATTTAGATGAGTTGGCAGGCTATTGATTCTCTGGTAGAGAATAGCTACCACACACCTGCTTCTGACCAGAAAAAAAAAAAAGAAAACATATAAAATGTATATTGTCAGCTTTTGTTTGGATGTAAGATATCATCATAAAATACATTACTATTATTATTGAACCATAAAACGTACGCGAATATATATATATATA
>KZ807696.1:228062-244133 GCA_000696205.2 Oncopeltus fasciatus | reverse complement strand
TATTAATTTATTTATTACACAATGTTTATATATATATATATATATATATATATATATATTATAATTATATGCGTTTGGCCAGACTTCAGAGATCTATACCTGCCTAGCACACACTTTCGGATTTAAGGATCGGGTAGAGTTTTTCCAGATGTTGGTTGTTCGGTTCTGCTCACAACAAAGCCTGGTTTTTTAAAATGTATTACTTCCTAAGATTAGTTGTCACCTGTAAACTGAGAGATATAATATAAAATAATAATACTATAATGTAACCTTATATTATTGAAACACACTCGCGCACATACACACACACAGAAACTATGAAACACTCGCGGCTGCGATATATATAATAAATAAGAACAGGTGGGAGAAATGGTTACGTAGAATAGCCGTTAGATTCTTCCAGGTCTGCCTCGCAACTTCCATGAAGTAATAAAAGCAGCTCGCCAGCGGCCCCCGAGTCAGTGTTATATTAGTGTTACTCAGCGCGTCAGTTGCCGAGTCAGATCGCGACCTAGTGCATCGGGCTGATCGTGGTCTTTGCACGGTCGGTTACAGTAAAATGTTACAGTAATTAGTAAGTGTTCCGAAGGCTCTTTATAAATAAGCACATTTAATTATTTTAGAAATAACAGTCTTTGTTATTTTTCGCATATAAGATAAAAATATTTATTTACTCTTATTTTCACTATTTAACCAGCACATTACTATATATAAAAACATGTAGAAAGTAATTTATAATAAAGTTTTATTTATTATTTCCACTATTAATGGAGAATGGGAAATTTATATATAATTTTTGCTGCTTCTAAATAAATGGAATAATTTGTTTGGGTTATTAGTTATACACTCCTGATCTAGAATATATTTCGCGATAAACATTTTATATATACTTTCTATATATTCTGGCCATGTGGGTGGTCATTTTGTTATTACAATATGTTCATCGAAGAGGTTTATTTAGGTAAACTAGATACTTCTTTCTATTGACCCAACTTTCGGAAGACATTTTCTGTTATTTTCTGTATTTCTTCCTCTCTCCTTTCTACTGCTAATCCTGAATTTTAAATTTCCAGAAAGGTTCTCGAATATTTATTCTATCACGCCAATTATTTTTATATATAACACTTTTAGGCTTATTCTTACCTAAAAATTGTTTTATAATTTCCTTATAAATATGATTTTATAAAAATGACCTCCGAAAACGCGAGAAATGAAAACATGTAACAAGAGAAATCAGTCCATTATCATCATTTATCTCACACCCGTATCCGCTTGTTGCATCGAATCGACGATTTTTCTGACATTAAAAAAAAAGAAAAAAAAAAAAAAAAAGGAGGAAATAAACAAGTAAAGGCGCAATAATAAATTTTAGGTTTTACAAAAGTGCGTCAAGTCCTTTCGTCTTACAATTATTATAACTCTTCTTACAAGGAGGTATTTACGCCGGATTATTAAAATGAAATACCAAATACAAGAATAAACACATTAATTAATTAATACATAGCATGGATCGGGGAAAAAAACACATATTTTTGGCGTAGGGAAAGGAAAATATAGATCTCTATAGGCTTTTGTACTAGCAGGTACAAGCAGGTCGATAACTCTATTAGCAGCAAGACATTGTTCATCCCCTGCAAACCCCTAGGGCTGGGGGAGGGAACTCATTAAACCCTACACATCCCAAGGGCTCGACTAGCTCTCACTTTAGTATTATTTATCTTCTCTTTTTTTATCAATAAATTTAATATATAATCCGACAATTTAATTTTTGTGTGTACTAATTTCTTTTTATATAAACGTATTAAAAACATAATATGAAATCATTAGCCTGATGTGACTAAAATTATTAGCAGTTAAAAATAGTTTAAAAATGCAAATGCAAATATGAATTATTTAATATTACAAAAGATCTGCAATATTTACTAAAAATGTATAACTGTTCTATCAGGCACCATTATTGTAAAAAATAGGTTTTCTTTGAGAAAAAAGAAACATTGAAATAGCATAATTTTCTTAAGTTTAAATTAATTTATTCCTTTAATTTTAATATTCGTATATAAATAATGAAATTATATTCCAGAACATAATGTAATATTATACGAAGTCAATGAGGAAAATTTTCCTTTAATAGTCTTCATCGGCTGCCTTCCAAAATTAAAATCATTTTAAATGATGACGCTGAAATTGCTCGCCACTCGGAATTAAAATGAGAGGGTGAAAAATGTATTTTTTAATGAAATTTTGTTGCCCACAAACTTTTAGGATAAAGTAATTCTTTAACAATGTATTTGTAACTCACATTGCCCAGAAACTGGTGTGACACATTTTAAAACGCAGACTAGGACCTCATTTCACTTTCGTTTAATTTCACATTAAAAATCCAAGTCAATAATAACAAGTGAGGATAGCCCCACAAAAATCACCTCTTCAATCTTTACTTTGTATAGTTTTTGGAATTTATGTTTCAAAATCGGATGAAAACGTCATTCACCATTCAGCGCTGAAGAATCCATCTCAGTAAGTGTGGAAGATCGGCAAAAACAACATGGAAGCCTACAAGAACATAGTAATAGTTTCAAAAAAGAAAATTATATAATCGTTGTACTTGGAGTTATCAACTATTAAAAATGATCATAGGACCCAGAAAAAGTTTAATGTTTTTTGTTTTTTTTACCCAAAACATAAATTTGAAGAAAATTATGGCTTATTTTTTTTTCCTAGAAAAAGAAAAGAAAAGAAGTAACTTAGCACATACTCCAGGTCCCTCATGTTTATTTCAAGGCAAAGGATGATCCTGCCATTTTTAGATCCTGGGAAAGTATGCTGACAACGAGGCCCATTTTTACTGAGTTTCTTGCTTATCATGATAGATTTGCCTTATCACCGGAGAGGAAATTTCATTTATAATTTAATTGCATAAATCTCTCCTTCTTTGTAAAAAATTAAAATTTTTTCTAAAATACAAATAAAAAAATTTGTAATATANATATAATAATTATAAATAAATAAATAAAAACAAATTATTTTACGCTATTAAAAACATAATAAGTAGATAACGGAAATTATTTACGATACATTTTTTACAATGAATTCATTTTAATGATGATATGTAGATATTTTAAATCGAATAATAATTATTAACATAGTATTTAGATAACTGATTTAATTGCCTACGGTTTCTAATATAATAGCTATTTGAATATAACATTATGATCATAAATATTATTATTGTTTGTAAAAGAAATTAATGATTTTCAATTAATCATATTAAAACCTATGAAACCCTTATTCTTACGTGGTTACATGAAAAGTAAGAAAACAAATTAGTCCTTTCTCAAGAATCCAACTGCAAGATTTATAACACACATAAACTGTTATCATAGCACATAAATGGCTTTTACAACTTTATTAAATGCATAAAAAGATTATTTAAGCAATGTGAATGTGAAATTCATCTCGTCCAATAATGAAGATTTTAGCCAATTAATGAGAGGGAATAGAACAATAAAATCTATCTGTCCCAGCCAGGACTCGAACCTGGATCTCCTGCTTGCCAGGCCGGTATAATATCCATTGCACCACCGGAACGAGCTAGATAACTTATTAAATTCCCACCACACTAGCGAGAGCCTAACCCACGAGAATGACGAATACATCGTCTTAAACTCGAAGGAGCTGACATTGTCAAGCTATTTGTTGACTCTCGTCATTTACTTTTTTAAATTTAATTTAATATTAATGGTTAAGCACGCCAGCCCGGATAGCAGGAGGTCCAGGTTCGATTCCTGGCTGGGACAGATAGATTTTTTTTTTCTATTCCCTCTCATTAATTGTTTAAAATTTACGTAGGATAATAAACCACAACCAAATAAATATTTATGAAGATTTTAGCATTCATTATTTCTTGATGGTGATTCAACAAGGGAAAAGAAAAAAAAAACTCCGACTTTATTAATGATCAAAAGCTTTTTTTTAATTTTTTCTTTGAGTATTAGCCTTCCTTTCAACCACTTAGGGTCATGGAGGAAGGGCTATCCACAGGTTTCCATCCCAATCTAAACACCCATGGCTTAGGATAACCTTTCATTTATCGATAAAAACTTGCCTTTGGGTGGGAATCGAACCCGTAACGCTAGTATTGTGAGGACCCAATTGATTCAATGAGCTACTCTGGCGCGCACTCCAAAGCATCCCTTTTGCTCATCTTATTTTGAGCCTTTCAGGGTTACAACAGAACTAAAAGAATGTAAAAGAAAGAACTTCCTGCAGCTCTTTCAGTGCCAAGGAAGGAAGGGAGATATGCTATTTTATTAGCAGTCCATAGCTACTGATGGGGTGTAACTTTGATGTACTCGTGCCATTAGGGACCCTCTTACCCACAGGTATGAGCGGGTCCACGGAAAAGCAGACCAAAGAGAATCTGGGAGAGGAGTCACCGGTGAGGCACAACCACTGTTTATAGGAGCAAATGAAGGCTTTATTATTTTTTTAAATATAATACCTTTCTGTTTGTTTTGTTAAAGGAAGGGAAGAAAGAGACAGAATATATATACCTGTTGGTTCCGGTGTTGCGACCGAGGTCTGCTATTATCCATGGCCCGGAGGTACTCGTCTGGGATCCAGTATCGGAAGAGTAAGGCGTGAAGAAGCCATTTTGGGATGTTCGTGTCAGTTTGCACTTTCTTTATGTTTTATAAATAATAATTTAGTTGTGGTGTATTATACCACGTAAATTTTAAACAATTAATGTGAAAGAATAGAATAACAAATCTATAAATATTTTTTTTTGTAGTATTTAATCCCACGTAAATTTTAACAGTTTTTAGTGCAAGGGAACAGAATAAAAAATCTAACTAACGAAGCCATTTAAACAGCTTGACAATATCAGCTCCTCCGAGAATAAGACGATATGTTCGTCTGCCTCGGAGGTTAGACTCTCGACACAAGTGCGGGGAATTTAATAACTTATCAGACTTGTTTCGGTAGCCTAAATGGAAAACGCACCGGCCCGGATAGCAGGAGATCCAGGTTTGAGTCCTGGCTGGGACAGTTAGATTTTATTCTGTTCCCTTGCACTAAAAATTGTTAAAAAATCTATCTGTCCCAGCCAGGACTCGAACCTGGATCCCTGCTTTCCGGGCCAGTATGCTACCACTTACACCACCGGGACGAGCTAGATAACTTATTAAATTTCCAACACACTAGCGAGAAACTAACCTACGAGAAAGACGAATACATCGTCTTATGCTCAAAGGAGCTGACATTGTCTCGTTATTTATCGACTCTCGTTATTTAGTTTTTATTTTCATTTATAAATATTAATTTAGTTGTGGTGTATTATCCCACGTAAATTTTAAACAATTAATGTGAGGGAATAGAATAAAAAATCCCAGCCAGGACTCGAACCTGGATCTCCTGCTTTCCTGGCCAGTGTGCTACTAATTGCACCACCGGGACGAGCTGGATAACTTATTATCTCTTATTCCCTCGCATTGGTTTGTTTATCTTTGTTCGAATGCTTGATAATCTCCATTGCTTCTATAATGGTCTTATGTCGGTAGTTATCGAACTTGGCTTTTACTGTAGTGTTCTCAAATGCAATACTACGGTCTGTATTGTAATTATTATTATTATTATACAATTATTACTATTATTGTATTATTGCTCGGCTATTGCAGACTTGTCTGTTCTCATTTTTAGTTTTCAGTATTTTTCAACACCCATAGGTGTAGCCGTCACAAACTTTTAGTTACTTAACTCCATTAGTACTTCCAATAATAGTTATAAAGTAAGTAAGCCATGGTCTGGAATGAAGTTCTGTAGTTTTTAGTTATCAGTTTTATAATTTAGTAGAGTAGGTTAGTTACACATCAAGTATAATAAAAATCACAAGAGTAAATTTTCTTCGACTGATGTCATTTCCATACCATCTTTTTACAGATGAAAGCTGGAGGTACCATACAAACTAAGAGAGCAAAATTTTCAAGCCCAACGAGTTTATCAAAATGGCACAAAATCCTTGTTTCCAAGTTGGAAAATGTTCTTGCAATTTCAAACTCTAAGTCCCTTAAAGCAGAAGGAACTATTGCAGGAACGAAATTATGCACATGGCTAGAACCTTCTCAAGTACCAACAGTACAGGCTGTAGAGGACCTCCAGTGATCTAGAGAATAGATATTTGTAGTACTGGGGTGGTTTTTATAAAATTTTTTCTAGTGGCACCGTTTTTATCACAGTGGCACTAATAAAGTTAGTTGGGGGACCTTGCCGGGTCTCGAAATCACGATGCTACGGGTTCAAATCCCGCCCAAGGCAATCTTTTATTTAAAAATAATAGCTTGCTCTGAGCCATGGGTGATTAGATTGGGATAGCCCCTCCCTCCATGACCCTAAGAGGTTGAAAGAAAGGCTAACACTATAAGAATAAAATTATGTTAGTTCAAGTGGAGAGTTTTTGACCGTGGAGATTATCAGTAGAGAATTTGTTGGGTTCGGTCAAGGTTGATAAAAAAAAAAAAAAATACAATTTAAGAAAATGCCGACATTTGGCTTCCACTGTAAGCCATCTTCAGGGCTATCATGAAGGCGAGAAAGGACAGGAAACAAATATATACAGCTGGTTTGTTCAACAGCCTGCATGGCTTGTTCCCTGTGACAACATGTCCTCTCTCGCTTTCATGATATCCCTGAAGATGGCTAACATTGTAAGACAAAACGACCGCAGATAACAAATAATACATTTAAATTGTATTTCTTTGAATCAAACTGTACCGAACCCCAAAGAATACTCCTAATGTCAGTTGACGTATCTGAATAATGTTTTAACTATTCATTCAGCCTTTGGCCTCTACGCCAAGAATGACATCCTGTTCGTTCCGGTGGACTTGGCATTCTGAAAGGCTCGGGAAGAGGATATATTTATCGACCATGATATATATCTGTCAGCTGCAAGTTTGTTCATCTGGCGGAAACTGATTTCAAGAACTATTGTTTGTCTCTTTTTATAATTTTCCATAAAGTTACCAAAAATAAATAAAAGCAAGGCAAGGTTCTGGTACTCGACGTGCAATCAAGGAACAGGAAGGATCAAGATTAGGATATTCTTAGTGATCTAAAATTTATGGTAATTAAATATTATGAAATTAATTCAACTAAAATGTTTTCAAATTTTCAACTAGTCCCCATTGATAATAAACTAATAAATTGTTGTGATCTAGAAGGATGTGAATTTCTTTTGGATACATTAAAGATAATTTTTAAATGTAAGGAAGTATATACTCCATAAAGCGTAGACTCCTTAATATCCTATATCTAATTATTCGCTTCTATTTATTCAAATTTTTCTTAATTCGTTCCGCAATTACTGTCCAGTAGAAGTGTGTGTTCCCCAGAGTAGTATGCTTGAATCCATCCTTCATGTATTATATATATATATATATACAGTAATCAAGAAAAGGTGGGATAGAGAGTGCAGTGAACACACACAAAAGAAAAAAATTACAAGGAGTAAAATTTTTGGGGATCTCTAGCCCTTCGTCAGTGACGAGTGAAGAGAAGCCGGTCTATTTGTGTGCGCACTGAACTCTCTATCCCACCTATTCTTGATTACTTTATATCGCAGCCGTGAGTGTTTCATTTTCTTTTTATATATATATCTGATATTCCAAATAAGGCTTTTAATCGCTTTTAATACTGTTCCTACAGTACGAGCTTTATAAACTCTTGAGGA
Organism: Oncopeltus fasciatus; assembly: GCA_000696205.2. NCBI lineage: Eukaryota > Metazoa > Arthropoda > Insecta > Hemiptera > Lygaeidae > Oncopeltus > Oncopeltus fasciatus. The sequence continues at coordinate 236,404 of KZ807696.1, read as the reverse complement.
ATATCTAAGCAATATATTGCTGATTGGTGTAGAAAGTGGCGAATTTAAGTAAATAAAAATAATAATGTTTACATTACATCCTACGCTTCCTACACTTATATTCTTTGACTAAATAACTACACGTCAATCCAACTCTGTGTAGTATCTGGATTTTACTGGAGTTCACTCAAAGCTATCCTAGAAGAAACACATATGTTAAAAAAAGAATAAAGTTAAACAGACGTTGTTGAAGAATTCTTGAACAGATATCAGAACTATAAATATAAAAAACAAACTAATAATATACAAAACTATACTTAAACCAATATAGAAGCACAGAATAGAACTGTAAAGGACCATCATGCTTTTAAATACCTTAAGTATCCAATCCTTTCAGTCCAAAGTCCTTAAAACCGTTTTAAACGCTCTTTTTTTGGTACCATCTCAACTCTTCACAATTACTTCCAAATCTATTTTAACCAAGACCTAATCTACTCCATATTTTCTAAATCAATCCCGATAATTCTTTTTAGCGGCCAAAACATAAGAGTAATACGTAAAAGTAAATTTTTGGAATGGTTGGAGGATCATTGGCAGTCGATACTTTTGCTGGAGAAATTAGTAAGGGGTTATGCCAGAAACACTGAATAATTTCTCCAAAGTTAATTTTTGGAAATTCGAATTTAATTACAATTCAAATTTGCAGGTCAAAGAAATGTAGGTCAAGAAAAAACCAAAACTTTGGTTGAAATCGATGGTTGTTCGACAGCATTCACATATTTAAGTTTGACCTACGAAATATAGTAAAATAAGAACTCTCAAATATAAAACTCTTAAAAATATTATAAGGGATATTAAAACTTAGCACTTTCAGATATATAAAACTATTCACTCTTCTCAAGGTTACTAGATTAAGCAAAAATAAAATTATTTGCTTGAAACCTACGTCCTACATTTCATCAATGTCGGGCTGTCCATTTGATAAAGAAGGAATTATTTTGACATAAAGAAGTACCAATTGTTATTCTAAACCTGAGAGAGTTAAAATTCTGCTATTGTTATTTTTTGTCAATCAGGATACAAAATTTATTTAGTTGAAATTTAAATATAATGTTTGCGTGATTACTTTAGACTTTTGACTGATAATACTTTGGATAAAATCAATTCGGTCTGAAATCGATTACTAATAATAGATAAATGAACTATTTATATTAGATAAACTCTAATGTTTTTTAACAATTAATGAGACGGAATAGAATAAAAAAATCTATCTCTCCCAACCAGGACTCGATCCTGGATTTCCTGCTATCCGGGCCGGTATGCTAAACCATTACACCACCGGCACGAGCCAAATATTAATGCTATTATATAAAGTAATAATTTTCAATTAATGTCTTGAATTATCTGTGGAAGGGGAGAGAAATGGAATGGAAACTCGTCCACAGCATGTGATTGAGGTGACAAACACAGGGGATTCTTAGAGTGAGCAAACGACACCCGTTGAACAGAACCACCGACGTAGGGTCTGGAGTTCTCTCCAGCGGCAAGGAAAGGGCCCAGGGAAAGCTTATTTCTCAGGCTGGCGTAGGACAAAGCAGGGAACAAGTCTAGTTACCTTTGAGGGCCTGAGCTAATGTGACAAAGAGGCTGTGAGGGGAAGACGAACGAGGTTGAAGCTTGAATAGCAGGAAGGAGCGAGAGAGGAATGGAGTGGGAGGGGAAGACTCAGAGAGGCGTATAATACATAGCGTGAGAGAGGGGTGTAATACCGAGAGAGAGAGAGAGAGAGAGAGAGAGAGTGAGAGAGAGAGAGAGAAGAGAGAGAGAGAGAGAGAGAGGGTAGGAACCGCGAGGAAAGAGGGTGTTCTTAGGTAGGATCAAATTATTAAAAACAAAAGACCTGAAAACTGTCTGGAGACAGTATACGAGAAAAATAAATGGCTCAACTTGGAAAAAATTAATGTCTTTAAAAATTTGGATATTGTAATGTAATAGCTAAAGATCTATAGGAGAAAAAAATGAAAATACGTCAGCTGGAACATTATGTAAAAGTATTTCGATGCATTTTACTTTTAAATAAGGATATTGATTGTGGTCAAAACGTTTTTCAGATATGACTCCAACTGAGTATCTACTATATTCATTAACGGAAACAAAAGAAATGATTAAAAAACATCTCTCCACAAACCAGAGTCTTCATACAATCCTGCTCAATAAAATTTGATCTCTGTGCCTTTAGGCAGCCTTTAGAAATAAGTTAACAGGCTTAAATAGTCCTGAAAATGGACAAAACTACAGATAATCTACGCAACCAGCGAAAAAATGATATATCCTTTCCATTATCTATATTTAAACTAGTAAAAGACAATAGTTATTAAGATCATTAATTGTTTCATTGATAAATGTAATCGATAACCCGAGTGGAAAAGCGGTTTATGGTCAGGTTATATAATAGATTGGAGTAGGAACCAAAAGCTCAACTTTAAAGAAGACCGACGCCTTCACCGAACAGGTATTCAAGGATCCAGGAGAACCGAGATATTGCATCAGTATCTTGGAGTTATCCACAACAGAGATATCTCTGGCATGATAGCTGATACACAACGCCTTCCAGAGAACTTGAGGTAGACAACATTTAGTATATTTTCCAGTAATTTTTTATCTTTCTTTATTAAAATTTTATTTCCATAAATTGTATTATCTATTTAATAATTTTATTGAAACTTTAATAAAGGAATATTTATTTCTACCATATGTCTAGGAATCTTATCGGTAGACTCAATGAAAACAGACCCATTGATGAAATAGTTTCTTACTAAGTTTACAACTCCCCATATCATGGTAATCCAGAAATCCTAATTTATTTTACTCATACAGTAAATGCTGTTTGCTCTAAAACTAATTAACTCAGAAATCAGAAACATGCTCTATTAATAATTAAGTGAACGTTAAACTAGTAGGCAATGTTGAACACAGTCACTTTTATTAAACTAGATAAACTTTATACCATTCTGCTGATTTTTAAAAATAAAAACCAATTTTACAGGAAAAATGATCCATTTAAATTTATTAAGAGAATAGCTTAGATTAGGGTATATTGATTTTCTCTAAAATTAAAATAGAGAACGTTGAAAATTTAGCGGAAAATATGAGAACTTATAACAAATAAATTGATTATATCTACTATAATCCACATATTTTATCTCATTACAAAGTTTGTCACTTTATGAAAAGTACATGTGGCACCACAATTCTTATAGACAACAAGGATACAAGAAAAAAAAAACTGAGAAACAAGGAATAAAAATGTACCCAGAAACCATCAAAATTATTCCCACACTGAACATTTAATCGGTGTTACCCTTAAAAGTAGTTTAATTATCGAAATTTCACCCCTCATGTAAACCTTAACAACTCGAACGATATTTTTTCAGAGGAATTCAGACAACCTTTACATAATCAACAATGGGAACCGCAGGTACAAGATTAATTTTGAAAATATCTCTAACAAAGTCGACAGATTCACAAAATATGGTGTCGATGTGGACACTATCTCATACAAAGGTCACTCAACAACGCAACGAAAGAATGAACATTAGAGACCAAGGGGAGAGTTTTTTTGACCGTAGATATTATTATTAGATGATTTTAGTTGAGGTTCGGTCGAGGTAGATCAAAAAAAAAAAAATACAAATAAAAAAAGTGAATTTTTTCAAAAGTTTATCTGCCAACGATTCGGCTTACATTGTAAGCCATCTTCAGGGCTGTAGAAATACAGTGTCATAAGAATACAATAATAATTGACAATATTATAATATACATAATATTATAATTCCACTGAACCCTATGAACACATACGCCTTTTGTCTGAAACCGTTCACATTAACTTACAACACTATCCACTTAACGACAGAACGGACATAGAACAAATTTCTTCAACTTATTCAAACATTTTCTCAACATTCTAAAAACCATCAGCCCTCCTTCTCAATAAACCTGTCAAACATTTTTCCCAGTTCCAAAGTTACCTATTCCCAATAATACCCTTCCTTTTTTCCTTTGTATTTTTTGTATTGCCACTTTTGAAATAGGCCGCTTTCCCTTTGTACCTGCCGCCTCTTACCTTCCCCCTTCCTACCCTTCCACCTCCCACGGTGTTTCCTGAAAAATTATATTTCTTAGTCATGGAAATGTAAACTTAGGGACAGAACGTCCTCTCTCGCCTTCATGATAGGCAGGTGTGGCAAATTACTGTTTTAATGTTATTCAATTATTTTTTTAATAGGTTGTTGACTGCATGTTTTTAAATTCTCTTAGATAGCTTTCTACATTCATACTTTTGATATCACATTACATTATGGTAATTCTGTATTATATTATTGTCAATTATTATTGTATTCTCATGACAATGTATTTCTACAGCCCTGAAGATGGCTTACAATGTAAGCCGAAACGTTGGCAGATAATCTTTTTAAAAAAATACATTTTTTTTTAAATTTGTATTTTTTGGAGCTACTTTGACCGAACCCCAACTAAAATCTTCTAATAGTTAGAAACCAAGCTTATTACTCTTGTTGAAAAACGGCCATTTTTTCAGGATAATTGCAGCCGCAACCTGAATACCTGAGTATTCCATGAAATACGGACAAAAGAACTTGGAAGTGCATGGATATTATAAATCTTCACACACACAAAATAAATAAATTATATTTAAAGGAGTTACTTAGTTTAGTCCTTACTTGATGGGAAAAGATTCGGAAGAATTCTTTTAGTTATGCTCCAATTGGACGCATTAAGGGTTCACAAACAATTGCTATCAACCTTTCAGGAAAGAGCGAATAATTATTAGTTAAATTTAGTATATTTGCCTTTTTGAAGTTAAAGTAATAAAGTAAAAAAGTAATATATAAAATAATGCGAGATTAAACTGTGAATTTTAAAAATGCATAAAATCATATTAGTGATGAAGACAGAAACTTTTTAGAAGTAGTCATTTAGATAATAAAACCAATAAGTTATTATTAATTATTACAAAGTAAACAATCATCATAAAATTAGACGTTTTACCAGGTACAAACTTACCAAAATTTAAATTATACTAAAAATCAACTGGCCAATTTACTGAAAAAAATATGGATATCCCAAACACTTTATTAGAAAAATAAATGAATAAAACTATAAAGAACAGAATAATATGAGAGAGTAATTCCCCACATAATTCCTCAATTTGACCAGCACCAAAGAAAAACGACGCAAATCGAAAAACACAAAGTTCATACGGTAGTAGATTACAGGATACTATATCTGATAAAAAAAGGGAGAGTTTTTCGATCTTAGATATTATTATTAGATGATTTTGGTTGGGGTTTGGTCAAGGTAAATCCAAAAAAAAAAAGTTCATTTTTTAAATTATTTGCCAGTGTTTCGGCTTACATTGTAAGCCATCTTCAGGGCTATCATTGAAATTCCATGACAGTCATGGAATTGTGAACTAAGGGACAGGACGTCCTCTCGCGTCTTCATGATAGACAGCCCTGAAGATGGCTTACAATGTAAGCCGAAACGTTGGCAGATAATCTTTAAAAAAATACACTTTTTTTAAACTTGTATTTTTTTTTGGAACTACATTGACCAAACCCCAACTAAAATCATTTATCTGATAAATTTCCAATGACAAGTATTGAAGCCATCTTGAATAAACTCAAAGGGAACAGGTACTTGACATGTATTTGTATTAAATCCGGCTTTCATCAAACCATGATGGACGAGCATTCAGTACACAGTTAGTGCACTGTGAATTCTTAGGTTACCTTGGTTAGTCTCGGTAACTCTCCCCCTACCTTCCGGGGACAGGTAAATACAGCCATCAGTGACCTTTAGTTCGCTTTTTACATAGATGGCACTAGTGTCTTTTCTGTAACTTTGAAAGAACACTTTACCTCTCTGTCACAGGTCTTTGCGATGTGGCAAACACATAATCTCATTCTCCAGTCACAAAACATAAATCCCTCTTCTTAGACTATCCTATCAGCAGGATAGGATGTATTTGGCAAAACCCTGAAAAAATAAATGTCTTCATCTATGTATCCCTGCTTAATCAAATAAGACAATTTTTAGTGCAAGGAAAAATAATACAAAATCTAACTGTTCCAGCCAGGACTCGAACCTGGATCTCCTGCTATCCGGGCCGGTGCATTTTCCAATTATGCTATACACTATCATACCTTCTATTATTTGTCTTCATTGGTTTCTGCAAACCATCTTCATTTGGCAAGCGCTTTCGGACATTGTCCATCTTCGTGGCCGAATACATGTGTTCACTGTCACTGTCTGCATTCAACTGAGTTTGTATTCTGTGGGTTGGTCGGATGCGTCAGGTTTGAGTCGTTTAGCTATAATGGTCGCTTTCTCGGCGATAAGGTCTGTCAAACGCGAGAGTTATAAGGGTCGGTTTCCATTATTTCAGGTATTAGTTGATGCAGGCATTAGTTGTAATCTCCTTTGTTGAGGTGTTCTAAGTGTTCCGAAAGTTTTTTGTAAATGTGTTTGTGTTTGAGAGTGTCTGACTATGGACTATTATACTGTCTTGTGTCTTTTTGCGTTGTTGTCGGTTTGTGTGTCGTCTGTTCGTTTACGTTTGTAATAGTATAGGTCTAAATGGTGTCAGATTGTGTGTTAAGTTGTTCGCTAATAATGTTATTGTCTGTGGTCCTTGTTTTGTAAATTTCCATACTTTCTAAAATGTCCATCTTCCGTCCCTTCTGTTGTTTATGTAGCAACGTCATGGTTGTTTGTATGTCGGTGAGGTCGTGTTCGCTGTCTTGCAGATGGCTTGCGTAGTTGGAGTCCCGTTTAAGACGGATAATAGAAGGATTAAATACCACAAAAAAATTATAAAATTGTCCTATTGCCTTTATTACTAAGTCATTGAAATTTTAACTACACAATAAAATACCACAACTACTTACTAATCCTCCAAGTAATTTTACCTTTATAACTGACAACATACTAAGAGATTACTTCTCTGTCTTATATTATATCAATTACACAAATTTGAGCAGGGAGCTGTAATACACAGAACACCTACTATTTTCCTCTAAACATATAGATATAAAACAGATAAAGTCGAGGAATAATTAACGGATAAGGAACCACGATTAGATGGTATACATGGATTAGGAGAAACATGTGGTTGAAATTGAACGGGACGAATACTACTTTAAACATAACATTCATCCAAAATCAAATACAAATTTTATTTTAACCACGAGAAAAGACATTAGTATTCTAAAAGAGAAATATTAATATTAATTTGTGAATATAAAAAAACTGATACTTTTCCTTCATGACCTTTATAACACTTACATTCTTGCAAATGCACATTAGTAAATCAGATACAATTTTCATGTTCCTTTATTTAATGTTACATACATATTTTATGAGCCAGAGACATTACGGATCCTGAGTAAACTGAGATATATATAACGAAAAATGGAATTGACATTTCAACCTCTTTATCGTTCACCAGGACCAGGATTTCCAGGAAAGAGGTCGCCGGATACGGTGGGAGGGGGGAATCGGGTTGGGGCGGCAGGCTTTTAAATAATTCCCTGTAAAGTTAGACTGAAGAAATAAATCCATCAGAATCATCGTTATCAATCCTCACAGAATTAACAGTCTGTCAAGAAATAAATAATCACTTGAAATATTTACAGTTACTTATATGCATTTATTAAAATGTTTTCTAATCAAACGACAATTTATTTATAGCGGTAAATAAGACTGATTGAATCACAAAAAAACAAAAGAACAAAAACTATTATGTGAGCTTGAATGGAAAGCGGAAAAAAGTATCCGTTAAATACGGGAATAGGAATTGCGATAAATCGATTGCCCAGTGATTGGCATTTGGCCCTAATGTAGTGTGTGGACTGCACTGACTGTGCATAACCCCCTGCATTTTATTTTTCTTTTGACTGCCTGTTGACTTTCGGAATGCATTTTGCGCGAACACATTTGCTTATGATTAAAATTGAGGTAAGTTAAGTTAATAAGTTAAATATATTAAAGGAAGTAAATTTTCACTCATTAAAATAAATTTTCCTTTAATGCAAGCTAAACTAAGCATAAGTTATTTATTTCACCCGCTGTAATAGATTCTGTCTATTAAGAGATCCAGAGGCAGGTAGTCAGAAGACTATAAGACAACTTTGACATTTGTCTATTCTATTCCATCTTTTAGGTTACTTCTCAAGAATGGCCCTTAGTCCCATTTTAGAAGCTTTTCTTTAAGGATTTATGACACAGTTTAAAAGCCTCGCTATAAAAAATAAATTGTACTGAAAAGCTTATATATATAAAAA
>KZ807696.1:174965-188741 GCA_000696205.2 Oncopeltus fasciatus | reverse complement strand
AAAAAAAATAAAAAAATAAAAAAATAAAAAAATAAATCCAATTCATTTACTGTATTTTTTTTTACATTTAATCACAATTTTTTTATTGTGTATTTGGTTTCATTGATTGTTAAGAAGACATTGGGAATGGTTCTGGAAGAATTTAGATCTTGTGAAGAACTAGATGTAGTTCTAAATATTACCTGGAATCAAATATCCGCACACGATTCAAGATTATTTATGGAATTTTCATCACGTACAAATGCAACTTATAACAACTTATCAGTAAGTAAAATATATTCACTACATATTAACTATTATTAGTCAATTGGCAGTTAATATATAATATAATAAAGTTATATAATCTTGTGCTTGTATACTTGTATGTTGTATTAATGAGTACTTTATATGTTATAACATTTATATGATTACCTAGATATATTTGTCATGAAATAGTAAAAGTGACAAGATTAAATAATATTGAAATAATACACTAATAAGTAATCAATATATTCTTGTCTTCTGACATTAGCTATGTCACACTTAGGTTATAGTCAGAAATAACTAAATGCTGCCTTACGAAAACTTTACACTATTTTTATAAAATTTTTTATATATGTCTTTTTCTAGTTTACAAGTGATTCTAGAAGGTGCGAAGCTGCAACGCAATATGACTGCGAAAGTATTTCACAATTCGAAATAGAAGACCTGTGTTCGTATCTCAGTGTTGGCTACTCAAATACACTGTTTGAGGAACTTCTGGGCATGATAACCCCGCCCTTGAAATGTCCGCTCCACGTAAGAAAACTTTATCATCATATTCTTAAATCCTTTGAATTATTAACTCTCTTAGTTAGGAAAAGTATAGAACTAAAAAACTAGTACTTACGATTTCATTCTAATTCTAGCATGAATTCTTATTCTTCACAACGTAACTACTTCTTCTCGTCTGTGCTCGTTGATGGAGGATTTCCATTGTCTAACAGAATACTTTATTGACCAAAATTTATTGTTCATAACGACTATTCATCATTCTTGAGGTTGCTTAGTTTTTTTATTAAATTATTTTAAAAGTTCTTGTAAAATGGATCAAGAGAATAATGATTCTGCAAGCTTTAGACTGGGAGGGGGGGAGTAGAATTCAGAGCAGATCACAACACGATTAACGGAGGAGATTTACACACACTGATTTACAACAAAGATTAAACGCCTTCTTGACTGTGAATGTTCCTATATGTGATAAGAGAGCAAACATATTTTAACGCTGAAACTAGACCATCTTGACTTTTGCAAGATCCGTAAAAATTAAAATATTTTAACATTCTGACGATGAGTATAAATTTAACTGATTCAAATTTTCTTCTTCTTTATTTCGGCTCTCTGGAGAATTGTGGTGATATGTACCTATTTGCAGAGTTCATTAAAGGGTTCCCCTTGACCAGAAGTTCTTCTGGAATCTTCACATTTCCGGTTTGGGTCTCTCCCACAATTCTGAGCTCAGCTCTTTTTCTACCCGGATCCACGCACTAATTCCTTGTTTCTTCATTTATTCCCTCCCACTTTGATTCTTGTTGTGTGGTGTATGGCGGTGTCTTGGGTGGGTTTGATGATGGACTAAAGAGACGCTTTTGCGTTAGGACTGTTTTCGGGTCACTCAAGAATTCCCAGGTAACAGACCTGTATACAGAATTAAAGTGGTTGTTTCCTTCCTACCGCAGACTTTACTTCCTTGGTTCCTTCCTTTATAATACTCTCTCCATACATTCTCCTTCTTACATTTATGAACTCCTTACCTTCACCTCCTCAGTCCGTTCACGCTACCCTAGTTCCCGTACCTCTGATCTTTACACTCCCTCTTATAGAACTGCTTCATTTCGCCGCTCTTTCCTAGCTCGGGCAGCTATCCTTTGGACCTTCCTACAGAAGACTTTACTTCCTTGGTTCCTTCCTGTATAATACTCTCTCCATACATTCTCCTTCTAACATTTATGAACTCCTTACCTTCAACTCCTCAGTCCGTTCACGCCACACTAGATCCCGTACCTCTGATCTTTACAGTCCCTCTTATAGAACTGCTTCATTTCGCCGGTCTTTCCTAGCTCGGGCAGCTATCCTTTGGACCTTCCTACAGAAGACTTTACTTCCTTGGTTCCTTCCTGTATAATACTCTCTCCACACAATCTCCTTCTTACATTTATGAACTCCTTACCTTCAACTCCTCAGTCCGTTCACGCCACACTAGATCCCGTAACTCTGATCTTTACACTCCCTCTTATAGAACTGCTTCATTTCGCCGCTCTTTCCTAGATTTTTTTTCTCCTAAACCTGTTATAAGCTCACTGTTTTTGTTTTTTTTTCATTTTTCTTTCTCTTTCCACAGTCATATTGTTATGGATTATTAACTCATCAACCTCGAGGAAATGTTATTTTGTTTACGTTTTTGTTTAATTTTTACTATTTCTTTTATAAAACATTTTTATTTTATTTATTTATAATAATGTATATTTTTTGAGCCAGAAAAGGCCTGATGTAAAATTCACCTATTTTATTCAAGGGGACTCTGTTAGTCTCAGAATAAAGTTTATTTTTTCTTCTTTCTTCTTAAGGGACTAAAACAAGTCCGATCGGACCACCAGGTTATTCTGAGGGTTCATTCGTATCTCAGAGATCTGCATCAGCTAGGCAAATGTGTTGCATTTGTGTGGGTGCCGGGCCATTCTGGTATTCCAGGGAATGTGGAGACTGGCAGGGCAGCAAATGAGGTTCATGACCTGCCTGACATTTTGTCCATCCCTCTGTCCAATCATGAACTGTCTTTGCCCCTTCTACTGGAGGAGAACGAACGATGGGAAGGTTTTGGATGGAATGCCCCCGAATAGCATGGCGTGGTTTTCCTCTTGTACGTACGTGGAGAGTCACCACCTGAGCTGAACACTCTGTTTCCCGACAATTCAAATAGTCTTTGGGAAATGATGAGGTTAATACGGCCGGAGTAATGAATTTCATAGGGGAGATAGGCGTGTTCAAGCATATATGAATTTATTTATTTATTTTTTCTAATTTTTTTTCTGGTTTAGTACCAGTGAGTCCCGGCCAGTGAACGCCATGTTTGTGTAGCTCTCTGTCATCAAAGGTTGTGGGCAGTGTTATGCCCTGAAAATAATAGACAACGAGAACTAAGTGCACTCAACAAGTGTGTGATGTTTGGAGAAGTTACGTCGCCGACATCACCCACAATTCAGTGAGTAAAGACAAACGTTTTATTCAATAGCCAGCCCCAAGCGGGCAGGCAGGGCTCAGACTTGTCTGTCTTATCTTCCCCCACCCCCCACCCATCACTCCCTAAGGCCACTGTCTCTGTACAGGGCTCTCGAGCTTCACGTCCCGGTTCGAGGCTCGGAGTTTTTTATTTATTTATTTTTTCTATTAACGCCTTATGATGGGAGGTAATTACTACCATCAAGTGTTATCTAGCGGAGGTAAAGGAAAGCGAAGGTGAGGGCCCAGGACACCTTGGAAAACAAGAGGAAACACCGGTCCCACCACCCGGAACAGAATTCCCAGTCAGGAATCCTAATCCACTAGCACAGACAATGTCTTCCAACTCCAACCCCTACAACCCTCTCCGTCGGCTCAAACGAAGATGGAACCCAAGGTAACGGACTGAATCAGAGAGAGGTATAGGGATGTTATTGTATTTAATATTATCAGGAGAATTTCTTCATAATTGAAAATTTACTTTTAGATTTTTTAAGTGTTAATTTTATTGTGGTATTTTATCCTACGTAAATTTTAAAAAATTTAGTGGAAGGAAACAGAATAAAAAATCTATCTGTACCAGCCAGGACTCGAACCTGGATCTCCTATCTTTCTGGGCCGGAAAGTTACCATTTACACTACTAGGACAAGCCTGATAAGTTCTTAAATTCCCCTCAGAGTCTAACCTCCGAGAAAGACGAATACATCGTCTTATGCTGGAAAGAGCTGACATTGTCAGCTGAACTTATAAGGCTTGTCTCAGTAGTGTAAATGGTAACGGGCTCTCACGGTAAGAAGGAGATCTAGGTTCAAGTCTTGGCTAGGACAGTTAGATTTTTTATTATGTTCCCTTGCATTGTTTACTTTTAGATAATAATGAAAATTTTACAATTTCTAGGGCAAATATTCGATTATTAATATGGATTTGAATGCAGCGGTTTCTTCAATGTTTATGTTTATAAATCCAAGTGCTGTAGTTCAGGGATCCTATGTTAAATTCTTATCAACGTTTTATGATAACAAGAAGCCAATTTTATGCTTTTTCATCTCAGGTTATGTGAAAATCTCGAGAACAAAGTGATATAATTTTTTAATGATTCTTGTTGACAATAAATATATTAGTCGATAAAAATATTGTGTGTTATTGTCCTATATTTTTCAATGTTGTTTTTGATTTCAATACATAACATAATTGATAATTTGATAATACCATAACATAATTTTCAGGGTAACATTACAGTCAGAATATAAAAAAATAGTGATTAATTTAAATATGAAAAAGAAAATTTGTAGTGCTTCGGTCAAGGTTGATAAAAAAAAACAACTAAAATTACCAAAAATGAGGATTTTTTATTATCTGCCAACGTTTTGGCTTACATTAAAATAATCAATCGTTTTTATAGAAAAAAGGTTCAAGATCAGATTTTGAGGGCAATTAACATTTAGTATTTACGCCCTTGCAAGATAATTAGTAATAAAAGTTAGTAGTTATTTATATAAACATTTTATATGAACAAGAGTTATTCTAAATGAAAAAAAGATGGTTATTAATAATGACAAAACAGTACAAAATCAATCAAATAGGACAGAAGTGAGGGATGACTTGCACGAAAAGTCATTTTACTAAAATAGGCGTAACATTGAAATTAGAGTTATTAAAATTAACATTAATTTAATTAATTAAATTTTTTAGGAGTTCCTCATTGAAAAGAAACGATTATAAGTTTCGCTAAACCATAAATTTTAATTTAACGACCTAAAAGTCACAATAAGCCATTTATCTTAATGAAATATTGCATGTGACGAGCAATAATAATGATAATGGTAATCTCAGAGGCTTCAGCAAAACCGTCCAATCGAGAAGAGAGTTAGCAAGCAGGGAGCATACATCTAGGGAAGGGCAGAGTGGATATGCTAGGCAGATTGAGTAAATGATATGCCAGGCAGATGGAGTAAAAGATATGATAGGCAGATGGAGTAAAAGATATGCCAGGCAGATGGAGTAAACAATTATTGCATTGTGATTTAATTTGGTTTGGGAAATTCTGATCCCAATAAGTTTAGCCGTCCAACGCCTTCCTATAATGATTTCGAAGCATACGGTGGCAGAAGATAAACAGCCGTAAAGGTCAAAGCTTAAAGCTAAAAACGACAGCATTTTAGAGCATTTAGTGTTGAAGGGTATCACTCTGTATACAAATAGATCATTAGATGGCGTATTGTCCTCATCACTCAGAACCAAAGGTGATTACCGAGTATATTCGGTGGTTATTAGAATGAAATTGATTTTGCTGAGTCAAAACCAGTTTTGACTGAAGAATTTGGAATGTCAAAAAACAGGAAGAGGAATATTTAAAAAAACAAAAAAAAATTATCGGCTAGATCTCTAACAAAAGGGAAATTAAGGTCATTGTGAAAGTCTACCTAAGTTTGAAACGTACAGTGGGGTATTAACTAATGAACGGAGATTTAGCTGCTTCCGTCATATCAAAATAATTCCGGATAAACTTGCAATACAGTTTTTTCGCTATTACCTTCCTATAGGAGTGACGTCACTCTGCCAGCTTCAGTACTACGCCACTAGGTTCCCAGTCTGACGTCAACTCCAACTTGTCATCTATAACCTAATAAAACATGTGATAATTACTAAGTAAAAATGGCTTACCTGAATATGTGATTTAACAAATCTACAACCCCATTTATCTTTTCCTCTGGGTGTATATAGATGGAGTGCGTCCAGTGGAAAAGATAGAAGAGGGTCTGAGTCGCCACCCCTAAGACGGAACCCCAAATTTTGAGCTATCTAGGAGTCATTAATTGTTTCGGACTTTTCAGAAACTAAAAATAGAATGAAACGAAACACACTGGAAAAAACAAGTTACCTTGAACGAACTAGTTCAACTAGACCGAACTACTATATATGTTGAAAAGTGCACTTCATACTACTTCATATGCACTTTTTAGTGGAATTTCAGGCAAAACCCTGATTGCAAACCTGCTGGCAACAACTAATATATTTATATCATTTTATTTTACTATTGATACAGGTGTTTGATTCCGGATGTTAGCAACCAGCCACTCCCGGGAGGGGGGAGGAGACCCCCCTTAAAATATTTGGTATATGGTTGAACAAATTAGTGAAAAGCGTAAATAATTTTTTTTTTGTATAGATTACTAATTGCCGTCACAAACCTATAGAGACAAGGACGGAAGAAGGCGAGCTTGCATGACTAGGAGACAAGTCCCCTACGCATGTGCTNGTGTGTGTGTGCTATAAAACTCTAACAATCTCTATACTTTATATTTTACAAACTGTGTAATTTAGCTATTAAATGAGGAAGTTGGGGGAAAATTCAGGTTTCGAAATAACATAAATCCAGTAAATGTTAGTTCAATAATAAATTAAATAATTCATATCCCACTTCAGCTATTACAAGTTTGGGTTAATTGGTAATCTTGCTTAGTTATTAAATTTAAATTTCACGTCGTAAAAAACAGAAGAAACAAAGGAAGACTGTGTGATAAATAATCATAACTATATATAATTGAAAATGGCAAGTCAAACAGTGACGGAGAAATATACAATTTTTCCAATATTTAGTATTTTTCTAAACCTCCCTCCATCTTGAATTATTACAGCTATTAATGCTCTCTTTGAAAGATTTGAAAAAAAAACTGACCAAAAATATTTAACTTTAGAACAATAAAAAAAAGAATAAAATGATATTTTATTTCTTAATAAATATTTTTGAGGTAATCTGTCAAACATATCTGGATAAATAAAAGTGTGAAGAGACTGGTCCAGACTGGTGAGACTCTCTTCACTTTTTCCTGAGGAAGGGCAAGGAATCCTTCTGTAATTTTTTTTCTTTTTTTGTGTTCACTGCCCTCTTTATCCCACCTGTTCCTGTATNCAAATAATATTTAACAATATTAGTTATAGTCAATATGACATAACATTAAAATGGGACTAAAGAGAAATAATGCTTCACAATGATTTTTTGCTCATTAGATGGTGGCTTATAATTTGATAAGATACAAATATCTAAGACTCTATCTCAATGTCCTAATGTCCTTGTAAATTATGTGATTATCATAGTCAAAGGACACTTTTTATTTCCGCATATTATTTGTTTTTATTCCATAAATTCCATCTACATGTCTCTTGTCACTTATTATTAAGGGGCCATTTAACGCAAAATAAAGTTTTTTCTGTTTGAATACAAGTTGTTCTCGGTTCCATCTTAGTAGGGAGGATAGGTGGGGTTGGATATCCTGACTCAGGTGAACGTCCTTTTCTTCATTACTGAAGAGGGGAGTTACTCAAGTAACGCCACTCTCTAACCTTCTACGGTCTCATTTTACTTTATTTAGAAGCCTTTCTATACTTAATTATTAAGGAATTCCATTTACCTATTTTTAAGAAATGACATTTATTGGGATGTACCTCTTATGTATTGGCAAAGAGGAAATATAGATGAGAGGTCATTTCTTACCTTCATTGTTATTCGTTATATAATAATGATATCTTAGTAAATTAGGCTTGAACTTCCTCTTGGCTATTGACCATTGATTCATCGAAAATCTGATTCTGGGCCTCTTATTATATGTGTAACTGATGCTAAAATAAAGTCACGTGACTTATTAAAAACTTAAAGAATAATTAAAATGTAAATATTCTATAAAGAAATAAAAACAAATCCATTTACTCTACTTCATCAATGTATACAATAAGGTCTTAGAGCATTCAATATGGTAACTTCGGATGCCACTTGTAAATAGGAAAAAAAACATTAACTCTATTTGCTCAAAAATATTACAAAGAAATTTTTCGCTAAAGAAACAAATTTTTTTAAAAACGAGTTTTACCCTCCTTTCAACCACTTAAGTTCCTAAAGGGAGGGGTATTCAAAAGGTAAACAAGCCATTCTAAACCCCCATGGCTCAGGACACGCTTTCATTTATCGATAAAAGCTTGGCCTAGGCTGGATTTGAACCCGCAGCGCCAGGATTTCGTGACCCAAACGGATCCCCTGTGCTACCCTGGTGCCCCAACTTTGAATGATAAATAACTAGGCTCATCTGTCTACATATCGTGTTGGGTGAGACAATTTTTCTGTTCTTTGACTTCATTTTCTCAATGCTATCTGATTTTTCATTTTATTGAATACCCTAGTTCCCGTACCTCTGATCTTTACACTCCCTCTTATAGAACTGCTTCATTTCGCCGCTCTTTCCTAGCTCGGGCAGCTATCCTTTGGACCTTCCTACAGAAGACTTTACTTCCTTGGTTCCTTCCTGTATAATACTCTCTCCATACATTCTCCTTCTAACATTTATGAACTCCTTACCTTCAACTCCTCAGTCCGTTCACGCTACCCTAGTTCCCGTACCTCTGATCTTTNAAATTAATTAATTAATAAATATTTACATTTTATGAAAAAGGATTCGATTTTTCTAGAGTTGCTTTATATAATTCTTTGCCAAAATATTTCCAAGTTGAGGAGAACCTAAGACTTTTAAGACCGTAATTAAAAATAGGGTAATAAAAAATGAACTATACGAAATACAAATTTTTGTATATTTATTTTTGAAAATAACTTTCTTTTTCTTTTTACAATCTTATCTTATTCATTTTGTTGAGCTTTTTTCTACCCTTTCTAATTATATTCAATTGCTTAGGGTTAAATAGGACTTAGCGTTTCTAAAGCTGTTTAAGAGAGTCAAACTTTTATAGTTACTTATTAATTAATTTTCAATAATATATATTATACAGCTCTTAATGTATAAAAAACTCAAATTAAATTTTAAAAGGTTGAGTTTCTTTAGCTTTCTAAGTTTTAATAGCCCACACTACTAACTTAAATTTTTTAGTTGGAAGAGTGAGGGATGATGAATATGAATAATAGAATAAGTTGCTATAAGCTATAGATTTGAACAGTAACACGACGTCATTAATCTGAAATTTAAAATTAAGACTGATAAGATAAAAATATAGAATGATAAATAAAATTATGAAAAAGAAAATCAAGCTTTAAAATGTATAACTACATTAGTAATAAATTTATTGCGTCTGTTTCAGTTGTATCAAGGAGTCTCAACAAAAAATTTTTCCGCC
Organism: Oncopeltus fasciatus; assembly: GCA_000696205.2. Taxonomy (NCBI): domain Eukaryota; kingdom Metazoa; phylum Arthropoda; class Insecta; order Hemiptera; family Lygaeidae; genus Oncopeltus; species Oncopeltus fasciatus. The sequence continues at coordinate 179,386 of KZ807696.1, read as the reverse complement.
GATTTTATAAGATTGTATACACTATTAGGTCTTTTGAGTTTTTTTTCTTCTAATTTTATCTTGTTGAATTTTAGCGTTATCAAAGGACGAAAAAAATGTATTAATCCTACAACCAATTATATTCTATAAATTGACTATAATTTAATACAATATTGAAATGTGTTTTCTCAACACTGATAGAGATTAGAGGGTGTCTCTTTGACACATTTGGACATTTTTAGACTCTGATCATTTGAGTTCGGATCTTAAAAGCGCTAAGCTGTTAAAAATTAAAAAAAAAATAGGAAGCCTAGTGGAGTTAGCAATTTTGAAGCAAATTTTTTAATTATAAATTATTTAATCATAAAAGAAAATTGGCTCTGATTTTGTATGGTTTTAATTATAGCTTTTCGTGGTGACCAAATCTCAGATCTTTCTAGGTGAGTACATACTCAGATGCTAACACAGATATGTACTCAAATGATTTAGCTGTCTCTTTGTTTACTAAAATATTACTAGTTCAGCAACAGAGATTCCTTATCCACATTAATTTATTTCATTTCTATCCTGAGTAAGTTTTAGGTGTGGATAATTATTTCGCAATATTATTGTCTTTAATTAGTTTGGAAATACACAATTTTTACCCACTGTCACACCACATACACCATTTATTATTCATAATTTATTTCTTGTAATGCATATTTTTATCATGAAATATAACAAAGAAAATTACAATATTTCTATTTGTAAATATTATTTTTTGTGGTATTTAATCCCACGTAAATTTTACTAATTTTAGTGCTAGGGAACAGAATAAAAAATTTAAGATTTTTACTCTGTTCCCTTGCAATAAAATTAGTATTTCTATTTGTGTTTTCATACCAATGCTTTCTATAAAATAGGGAACAGAAAGTACGATTTTTTCTTTTAATATGCTTTATTCTAACACTAACACACAATGGATTATATTTATTGCATTACTTATTGTAAAAGTATGAAAGACCTAGACGACAAAAAGAGTTCATACATGATTAGATTTGTACCTATTTTCATTTAATGAAAGAACAACAATGTATTGCTATTTTAAATAATACTGATTGTTCTATATTTCCAACTCACGAATTGATTACTAATAGGTAACTCTTAATTATCGGAATTCTTTGCTTTTGAAAAAAAAAAAAACCTTTTTATGAATAAAAAATAAAATACATTGATAAAATTATGAAATAGAGACATTTCAAAAATAATTTTTTTTAGTAATTTTTACAAATAATATTTAACAATATTAGTTATAGTCAATATGACATAACATTAAAATGGGACTAAAGAGAAATAATGCTTCACAATGATTTTTTGCTCATTAGAGACTTATACTTTACATGATATGAAGTCCATTTTTAATAGACATTAAGTACTGTTTAGAATTAGCTTTAACTCAGACAAATATTTTTAAATATATTTGTCTCCTGAAAAAAACATATATACAATACACATTTACCTAAAATCTAGTAGCAATATGACCCTTTCAAGGTAATGCATTTAAAATGTTCTCCATAAGTTTATGGCGAGGACTAACGATCAGTAATTCTATTTTAAGATCACACAAACCACCTAGTGGGCGCCACCGAAGATTATATGGTACTTTTGTATAGTTTTCGCTTGAACGGACAAGCACTTCAGGAAACTTACAATATATAATGCAAAGCTATATTCTCTCTAATCGGTGTTATATATATATATATATACATACACACACATACATATATGTGTGTGGATGTATACAAATATTAGATATCTTTCAGTCTGCTATATACTTATGATTTTATAGAACCGCTTAATAACCCAAATGTCTAAGCTAATTATATTTCATATATGAATAAGAATATATATATANAACAAGGTCGTTATTTTGGGGGAGGGGGATAGTTGGAGAAGAGGAAATAAAAAATTCCTTAACAAGTTTTTTAATGGTGTGAGTAGGGAAACCATTGGACAGGAGGATGTCAGTAACACGTTTAATATTTTTTCTGTGGATCTACCTCGACCGAACCCCAACTAAAATCATCATAGAATAAATAAATACGGTTCGGTTGGAGGTTCGTTGGACGTCGAGTATTATTCTGGGGAAATTACATTACAAATTAGGCCAGGATAAGAGAAATAAAATATTCCAAAATTAAAGCCGACGGTTTGACTTAACTTGTAAGCCATCATCAGGGCGAGAGTGATGTCTGGAGAGAACTCCAAGGGAGGTTTACGGTCATATCAGTTAAGCTCTGCACTCTAAGATGTGACCATAAACCTCCCTCGGAGATTTCTCCAGACATCACTAATATATTATTGCATTAGCAATTTCGTTTTATCATAATTATATACTACTTTTTCTACACTTAAATATAATATCCTTTATAAGCTATGTTTTTTTATATATAGTTTGTAAAAAAAAAAAGCTGTTTAATTTCTAAATACACTGAAATGTTTTATTGCTTTGCTAGTTTTAAAGCTGAAATTGATGACAGGCTTTGTCAGGATCCTGACAGCGTATGTATTTTATCTTAAAGCACTAACTTACAGTCTATCACTGTACAATCAGAATTATCAATTATGAGATCTATAGTTCAGTATTTTTGTTAACTTTATTCTAAGATTTTTTTTATTCATTAAAAGAGTAAAATAATTCTTCTTTGACAATAAACATTCAAATTTGTTCAGTTAAAATAATACATATAGGCTCCTAATTAGTTTAACAATTAATATCTTTTATATTTGGTTTTATTAATATTTTATCACACAGTTATTATCTAGTTTGCTACCATTTACCTAGTACTATAAAATGCTTTAATTTTCTCTAACACTTATTATCAATAATTATGAATGCATGTGCATGGTTATTAAAACACATAAATGCACTTACAGTATGTTTATTCCACTCGGGTGAATAAATTACATGAAAACATTTGTTCATACGATTATTACATATTTAAATAATATATGAGCCGTAGGATATCACATTTACTTCAATTTATCTAATCAGCAATAAATAAAATGGGAATGAAAGTCTTTAAATATGTTGAAAACTTTAGCCAATAGAGTTTGAAAAATAATTTGAGACTTTATTTGAATAAATGGGTAGTTTACTTAATGAAACTTACCTACGTACTTTTTTAAAAACATTATTTAATATTAATTGAAATTATGTAATAGCTTCTTGTATTTATTTATATTGAAATATTAGAAGTTTCTCAACTTTAATATTAATATTATTATTAGTTCAGCAACAGAGATTCCTTATCCACATTAATTTATTTCATTTCTATCCTGAGTAAGTTTTAGGTGTGGATAATTATTTCGCAATATTATTGTCTTTAATTAGTTTGGAAATACACAATTTTTACCCACTGTCACACCACATACACCATTTATTATTCATAATTTATTTCTTGTAATGCATATTTTTATCATGAAATATAACAAAGAAAATTACAATATTTCTATTTGTAAATATTATTTTTTGTGGTATTTAATCCCACGTAAATTTTACTAATTTTAGTGCTAGGGAACAGAATAAAAAATTTAAGATTTTTACTCTGTTCCCTTGCAATAAAATTAGTATTTCTATTTGTGTTTTCATACCAATGCTTTCTATAAAATAGGGAACAGAAAGTACGATTTTTTCTTTTAATATGCTTTATTCTAACACTAACACACAATGGATTATATTTATTGCATTACTTATTGTAAAAGTATGAAAGACCTAGACGACAAAAAGAGTTCATACATGATTAGATTTGTACCTATTTTCATTTAATGAAAGAACAACAATGTATTGCTATTTTAAATAATACTGATTGTTCTATATTTCCAACTCACGAATTGATTACTAATAGGTAACTCTTAATTATCGGAATTCTTTGCTTTTGAAAAAAAAAAAAACCTTTTTATGAATAAAAAATAAAATACATTGATAAAATTATGAAATAGAGACATTTCAAAAATAATTTTTTTTAGTAATTTTTACAAATAATATTTAACAATATTAGTTATAGTCAATATGACATAACATTAAAATGGGACTAAAGAGAAATAATGCTTCACAATGATTTTTTGCTCATTAGAGACTTATACTTTACATGATATGAAGTCCATTTTTAATAGACATTAAGTACTGTTTAGAATTAGCTTTAACTCAGACAAATATTTTTAAATATATTTGTCTCCTGAAAAAAACATATATACAATACACATTTACCTAAAATCTAGTAGCAATATGACCCTTTCAAGGTAATGCATTTAAAATGTTCTCCATAAGTTTATGGCGAGGACTAACGATCAGTAATTCTATTTTAAGATCACACAAACCACCTAGTGGGCGCCACCGAAGATTATATGGTACTTTTGTATAGTTTTCGCTTGAACTGACAAGCACTTCAGGAAACTTACAA
>KZ807696.1:161198-174548 GCA_000696205.2 Oncopeltus fasciatus | reverse complement strand
GGTGTGGAACAGGGAATTTTATAGACGACATTAGTTCTGTTAGGAAGGGGGATGGGGTCTTTGAGGATGGTGTAAATAGATTTTAACTTGTTATTGGTGGAAAAAGAAAGCTTGAGGTTAGGAAAAGTTTTTCTGAGGGATTTCTTAATATTTTCAGACAGTTTTGGAATATAAGGAAGAGAACGGAAAACAAGGTCGTTATTTTGGGGGAGGGGGATAGTTGGAGAAGAGGAAATAAAAAATTCCTTAACAAGTTTTTTAATGGTGTGAGTAGGGAAACCATTGGACAGGAGGATGTCAGTAACACGTTTAATATTTTTTCTGTGGATCTACCTCGACCGAACCCCAACTAAAATCATCATAGAATAAATAAATACGGTTCGGTTGGAGGTTCGTTGGACGTCGAGTATTATTCTGGGGAAATTACATTACAAATTAGGCCAGGATAAGAGAAATAAAATATTCCAAAATTAAAGCCGACGGTTTGACTTAACTTGTAAGCCATCATCAGGGCGAGAGTGATGTCTGGAGAGAACTCCAAGGGAGGTTTACGGTCATATCAGTTAAGCTCTGCACTCTAAGATGTGACCATAAACCTCCCTCGGAGATTTCTCCAGACATCACTATCGCTCTGATGATGGCTTACAAGTTAAGTTGAAACGTCGGCAATAATAAAATAATTACCCAACATTTTGAAGTATATTATTTTTATGATCCTGGCCAAAACCCTGGCTAATTTCTCCAGATTAATAAATACAGTAAAAATGTTTGCTATGAAACACCAAACTCATATAAGTGATGATAAGACCTATAACTGACTGAGAAGAGATGTTTTATCCATATTATAGATATTATATGGACTACATAAGAAATGCCAATCACAAAAGATTGAGTTAAAGGTGAAGGGGGGAGGGCCATCTAATATTTCTGAATTATTGTTTTTATCTAACCGACATCGAGTGATGTCCCTTGAAGAAAGGCGCATTTGTCTTTAACTAATACATTTAACATAGCATATATCTATTTCCTTCTATATCTATATATTTGGTATATGGCATTTGGAAAGAACGTTCGACGTCCATATGCGTTATGACAAGTAGTCAGAGTATGGGAGATACATATTTAAGAACAAGAGGAAATTATGTAGAGTTTTGGAAGAATAAATATAACAGAGATCTAATGTTACCAACAAAACTTGGTCAAACTCCACGATGGCAGTCTAGGGTGGTCTTGCTGAGTCGGATGAAAGACAGCTGACGATAGGAACAGTTAGACTTGTCGATAACTTGCTCTGTCACAGCTTTAAAAATACTGTAAATTATATTTATACATATATATATAAAATAACCCCTTAAATTTTTATATTATCACAATTAAAATTTACACACACACACACACACACACACACACAAGCTCAGATATATAACATTATTACATTTATATTTCATTTGTGAATTTCATATCTAATTCTTTAGGATGTTGAATATTATATTACAGTTACTAGTTAATAAACACTTTCGTTACTCAGTAAGCAATTACTCAGAAAAGAAGTTATTTAATATTTCTATTCTCTTTGCTATTAAGTACATTATTGTTGATTTTTTATACGTTGTTACATATTATTTAGAGCATAGATTACATTTTATGTTGTTTACAAAATCACTTATATTTTACATTTATGTTTTTGTACATAATTAATTATTTTAGTTAACCAATGAAGAACAGAGAAACCCTGTTTAAAAAATGATTATATTTCTCAAGAAATGCAGGACTTATTTTGCTAAGGCACTATATTCAACTAAATAATGTCAAAAATCTTGGTTGACATGATTTTTTGTAAAGTTCCAAAAAAATATTAATTTAATTATTTCATGACTAAATGAGCAGAATTATTAAAAAAAATATTGTAATAAGAATTAAAGGAAACTAATAAAGATATTTATGGAGATTAATTGCTTTACAAAATCATTGTTTCCTTTCTAATCTACATGCATTGTCGTCCATGAATTTTTTTTATTTCTGTTTACATTTTACGTTTTGAAAAACAAATAATTAGAAACGAAGCACAAATATATTTATGCTTCACAATTTTGTATTTATATTTTTGTCCTACTTTATTACATAAAATAATATTACACAAAGAAAATAATGAATTATAAGTAATTTTTTAAAGAATTAATTGCAATTTTCATTTTAATAGAATATCATATTTCTACAGTTCTTGTCAATTGATTAAATGAAAATAGTGCTTTAGTAAAGATAGCATCTCTGGAATAACCTACTTTTCTTTATGTATACCTACTTTTCTGCTCTTCATTTAACAGGAGAAATTTACACCCCTCGAATGAGTAAGATGAACATTAAAAATAATACATACTCAATTGTTCGCACCTTACAACAATTCATTACATACATTTGTATGTTATTAGCACCTAATAATTATTATATTATATAGTACATTATGTATTTATTAGGTCATCAACACAAGGGGCACAATAACCACAAGTTCATTATTCTAAGGATGAAAATCACAGATAGGGTGAACCAAGGAAGGTAACTATCAGACATCACATAGACAATATATATTTTCAGGACATTTGGTGAAGACGGACGAGCCACACACACATGTAGTAAAGGACCTCTTCAGATGGGGTTAGGAGGATTCTCAGGGTTGTGAAATTTTTGGAAGGATTTCTTCAAAACGCCTCCACCGTTAGGTGTGATTGTTACATCACACACTATCAGTTAGAATTCCCTAAAACACAATTCGAATGATCAATGAACTACACATTATTTACAAATACTTACATATTAATTTTAAAAGCTATTGGAATGTTATTTTAACATCTCTTATTATAATATTTTTTCTTCTTTTCTTATTAGGCGAATAATTAATATTAAAATTATTTAGGGGAATTTAAATATCTCGCACATAAATATCCTAAATAAATAAAAATGAATAATTCAATTAAGAAGAACAAATAGACTCTTATCGGTAGTATGTAGTTCGAAATAATTGAAAAATAATTGTATAGCATATAATTATTCATTAATAAGTGCTATTATGTCCTACACCTTCAGAAGAGTCTGTTGCAAAACCTTTAGACTCACAAAAAAAAATTCACAAATTTTTAAAATAATGTAAACAGGCACGATGGAAAATATTTCTTTATAAGAAATAGACATATATATATACTTATATGAAATTGAAGAAAATTTTTTTAATTCAATTTTATTTTCTTCCTGCTTTTTATATGATGTTCAATATATTGAAATTGACATTATTCAAACTTTACTTGTTTATTAAACCTCTCTAAAAGTAAGGTTTTTAAGTAAAATAGATATCCTTAACCAAAGAGATGGCAAAAAAGAATAGAAGACATTCGATTGTTTCGGGAGGAGTGAAATGTATGAGGAATTTATGAGAAAAAAGCATCTCTCAGACAACTCAGAAGCAGAAAAACTTCTCTTAAGGAAACATTCTTTGAATAGATTATACATTTTATTTTCTGAATGAGATTATTCATACTTGCTGTTACTATTTTATGGAAAAAATTTAATCTTCCTAGTTCGCCGTAAGACGAATACCAATCAATAATTTACCTGTCCCAGCCGGGACTCGAACCTGGATCTCCTGCTTGCCGGGCCGGTATGCTATCCATTGCACCACCGGGACAAAGGGATTTTTTTATTCTATTCCCTCTCATTAATTGTTTAAAATTTACGTGAGATAATAAACCACAACCAAATAAGTATTTATAAAGAACCAATCAATAATATTAATAAACCGTACCAGGTTTAGGTGATAGTAGCCAATTTTGAGAAACATTAGCAAGATTTATTAGTTTCCTCCAGTTGATTAGTAATTATTACATATTATATTGGACAGTTGTTAAGCAAGAATCAGCAAAATGGTTATATGAATGTTTATGTTTCAGTTTGGGACTATGTAAGTTTTTGGCTTTTCGAATTTCCAATTGAGGTCACCATGGAAGCAGTTTTGGCAATGAGTCCCCCGGTGATATCTGTAGGTGGAAACACCTTCGCAAGTACAAAGATTGTAATGAAAAGATTAACCTCTGTCAAGAATTAGATTTCTTTAAAGAGAAGATTAGGGCTTCGGAGTTTGTGGCTTCTTTGCGAGAGCCTAGGAAGACGCGATGGCACCCACCAATTTCATCGCTGAATCTTAGAGATTCCTGGGTTCTGAGATCGGCTTTATGAACACCCAAAGTGCTCAAAATCTTATAAAAAAAAAAGAAGCCATACTGAAATTCTTAAGCAGTCTGGTCTTTTCATACAGTCCTAGTTTTCAGACTCTTTGCCTTAGTGCATCCAAAATGGTCTTGGAATGTGTTCATCCCATAATTCAAAAGCAGTTCAACTAGAAGTAAGACTCCTGGTAAATCCGTAACTCTACCGTGTCAAATTTTCCATCGTTCAAGACGTTAGCTCCGCTAAAGGGGGCAACATTTCATCGACGGGCAGTAACATATTGATAGTGTGCTGTATAATTGGTTCAGATTAGTAATTAATTAATGTTGCTCAGGATATATTTTTTGCTTATATTCATTTTTGACCCCAAGAGCCTCTCAGAGCTATCCAAATGTTGACTGAAGAGGAGGGTGACGCCACGATCCTGGGACCGCCTCACTTATCGAGAATAAATTCGTGTCAGCTTAGTTTTGTATTGGTTATCGGAAATTGAATAAAGAAAGGAAAACAAAAAGGTTATAGTATTTTTTATTGATAACTGATTTCTCCAACGATATTCTTTGAGGCTAAAACTCTTTTCTACCAGAAATATAATAAATTGTCTGTATTGAAAAGTCGAAAAAGTGTCAATCGTCACTGGGGAGAAGCTTTTGTTTTTATTTTGTTTTAGAATTAGTTACTTTGAGGATAAACAATGTCAATTATATGAAAAACTTAAATAATTTTGCACTCAAGTAAAAATGTATCACAATCCACGATCTCAATTCCCTAACCTGTTGTTCTTAAGTATTCTAAATTTTATTTAAATTTATTCGATTTTAAGTCATCCGAGTGTTATTATATTTATAACAAACATGGTATGATTTCGTTTAAATATTGTTTGAGATAATATTAGGAATAATACAGATTAAAACTTTGCTTCAACCTAAATGTTTCAAAATAAATTTTTTAATTTTTTATTTTAAATTTTATGGACGTATAAGAATAGTGAAAATTTGGTATAATTTAGACAAATAAATGTTACATGAAAATATATCAAGATTCCATTTGTTTAATTTAAACAATTTTGTTAAAATCGCTTTTATGTTTTGTTCATTACGATAAAAATAAATTTTACCTTGTTACTACAAGCTTTTTTTGTTAATCAATTCAAGATTGATAATGAGAAATTAGCTGTGAGTAAAATATAGTGTAGGTCAACTTTTTTTACTCCTGTCATTGTAATGGTTTACGTTTCTGAACTACATAAAAGTAAATATAAAAAATAGTTGACATCTGAAGCATAGAGTTTTGTAATGTTTATTTTTCTAATTGTAAATCGTCTTCTGTTTTAATCAGGGTCCAAAAGTTAAATTTATCCCCCAAAAATAATGAAACGAAAATAATGAACTATAAATTTTTAAATAATCAGAAATATTTATATCTTAAGTTGATTTTACAATTCCTTTGAATTATTTACACAGAAAAGTTTACCGATGAGCTTGTTTTTCTGTAATATAATATGCTAACTCAATAGGGTGTTTTTCTCTCTTCTTTAAATAATACGTGTTATGGGTCTCTTTTTTAAATTATTTTAATTGAAAATTGTTCTGTAACATTTAAGAATATTGAAATACCAAAAAATAAATGTGAATAATTGTATAAAATTTATTATTGTACAAAAGTGATTGTCTAGCCGAGTATGTAAATTTTTTTTTTTGGTCATTTACGAAAAAACCACAATATTCAAAATAATATTAAACCGCTTTCAGTGAATTCGGCCGTTCAAGAAGAGAATGACAGATCTGTTATAATTGGCATACTGTTATTCTTTAAGCCATACAAATGTCTGTCTGGTGCCACTGAATTAAGTATAGTTTTTTCTCAGGAAGTCCAGGAATTATCTATTCGTTTTTATCTCAAGTGTCTCTCTCTCTGCAATAGCATTTCTCCTGTATGTCTAATATATCAACCCGTAATATCTAAGCTTGGATGAATTAATGAAATAATAGATTTTCTTTACAATTTCAGGTGAAGAGTAATAAGAATTTTTCTTACTTAGCACTGGAGCCTCCTCAACTGTATGTTGAAAAACATACAAATTTGTATTTCTGAATAAATATTCGATTCAGTTTCTGTTTCCCAGTTTTCTTCGTTTTAAGAAACTAGCACTGACAGTCCACTCCGATTAATTGCGGTCTACTGAAAGAAAAAATAATATTTATGGTATTTGATATAAGTAGTTGGCTTTTGAAATTCACACACACACACACACACAAAAAAGAAAAAAAAAAGGAGATTTTGGGGATTTGCTTTGGGAGTTAAGGGAGAAAAACAGAGTACCATAAACACTGAGGAGGAATTGTAAACACTCATGTCAAATGGAATACAAGCACAGCAAACAAATGCAGGTACAAAAATCTGTGAAGAAACATGCCAGATGCTTAGCTGGGTTTTCAGACTACCTTTCTTGCGGAATACATTAAAAAACAAGCATTTGATCAATACAAATAAATAAAACAAATCAAGAATTGTTTTATCACACCCAGAGCCAGGATTTATTTTATTTTATTACGAAATTATGAGTATTAGAAAAATTAGTATAAAATTTCGCACTGTAAATTAAAAGACGCTTTATCTATAACTATTTTGGAAGGTACTGATAATCTTAGTTTTGCTTGATATTCTTGAATTTTTTCAACGATTCATTAATAGCTCACTCAAAAAATAACATTTCCATAATATCTCAATAATAGAAATGATAAAAAAAATGTTTTCTTATGATTGAAATGATTAAATCATTTAGTTTAAATCAAGAGTTAAACCATCCTTAAAGTTAAGCCAAACTGTCACAAATTTAGAAGAATTTCGGTGATCCTTGAAGAATTGTACCACAGGAGTAACACCCATCATTGCTAGACATTTTCCAGCACGTGCGCTCTTGCAAAATAGCTGGTGATCCGACGTTAACATAACTGGTTGATACGCGAGAAATTAGAAAGTCATATTTGTTATTTTTATTTTTGCTTATCCAGAACTCTTTATTTGAAAAAAAAAAGTGATAGGAAACTTTCAAGTTTAACTCTTTTTCAAATCACCAAAGTAAGCCATATGTATAACAATTTTTTTTACACTCTTTCAATTTTGTTTAAATTGAATTTAGGTTTAATTTTAAAAAAAATATTAACTCATATTGTATTATCAAAGGCTCATTAGTTTTTTTTTTTTTTATCGTTTCCTTCTGTATTATGTATGTTTCCAAATGTACTTGGTATGTACAAGTATGCACTTGTATGTTTTCAAATATTCCATATTTGAGTATCTCCAAAAGTTTTGAATTTTCATTTATTACACTGTCGTTTGTATAGGAGAGTAAAAATTACTTGTAGCAACATTAGTTTAGAAAATTATTTTCAGGTAAACCCACTGGTATTCACTTCATGACAAAACTTCTGAAAAATTGTATTAACTGTTCTTCGATTGAAAGTTTTAACCTTTAAAGTTACTTGTTTACTCCTATATATATATTTGGCTCAAGAATTCTATTAAATGTTTTAAAAAAAAAAACTCAGTTATACATGATTTAATATTTTTTACAATTCTAAATTAATAAATTAAAATTATAGAACTAATGTTAAAATCATGGAATAACTGGCAATTCTGCTTCGGATACTTGACTAAGCGTAATAGGTGTCACTATTACAAACGTTATGATTGAATACAATGCCCCACCACAAACTCACAGCCACCCTACTGGTTTTCTTCACAGACTAATTTCCACCCTCTTAATATGCCTTACTATTCCTTAGAAGTTTTCCGAAAAATAGATTTCGGTGAGGATATTCTTACAAAAGAAAATTTCCGGATATGCCTTATTCGTTCCCGGAACTTGACGGACGAGGGGATTTCAGTAAGCATCTTCTTTAGGAAAAGATTTACGCCTTCAGAAATGCCATACTCTTCCTCGAACATCAGGCATTCGAAAGACTTCCTGCTCTCAGATTTACTGTGTCCTTCATCGGTTTGGGGGAAGGGCGATTCGGGCGGGAACCTTCTTCACAGAGAGAGTTTCTGCTTCCAGTTTTGCTGTACCGTTCTTTGGAACATGGGAGCCTGGGGGTATTCAGGGAGGATGTTATCCACGGAAAGACTTTTGCCATATGAATACATTTTCCCAGGGATTTCGCATGTACCTTCCCAGAAATATTTTCGCTCGTGGGCAATTCTCTTCTGAACTTTTGTTTTAGTGTGTCTTGTTTTGTTTAGCATAATAGCAGTATTATTCACTTCTCAATAACTAATTCCACTTCCAAAATTTTACAAAAGGACTCCATAATTAAATATCATCTGTAGGAAGTCACTTTTTCTACATATTTCCTTTCCTTTCCTTTTATTAGATTTATATTACTTTCTGATTATCAGTTTCTTTGTAAGAAAATATATTTTTCGCCATCTAGAAAAAAATCATTATATTCAATTAATATTCTTATTCCTTTTCCATTATTAAATCTCCTTAGATAACCCATTAAATCGGGTAAATAATAATTTCAACTTGTGAGCATATATTTTTGATAATATTGATAAAGACTAGAACAGCTCCTGACGAGAGGACCAGAGCTGTACGGGAAGGGGCCAATTGAAAGATGCCACCTGCATCCTTGCTTCTAAAGAGTAAATTATGGCTACCCAGAAACAGCTATTAGATTCATCTTGGCCTAGCTAGTCCCTTCCATAAAGTTATATAAGCGACTCTCAAGTGGCCTACGAGTCAGTGTCAAGGCAGTGCCTGTCAGTGCCAGTTTCCGAGTCAGATTCAGTGTCCTAGAACGTCTACGTCTATGTGTTGTAAATAAACTTTAAATTTGTTTATTAATTAGCTTTAAATAATTTTTCTTTTATTTTATTTTACACTTTTTATAAGATAATAAGGGCAGTAGGTACGATTGTTAGTTGTAATTAGTAGGTATATATTTTATTTATTATTTTTTATATAAAAAGAAAACTATCTTATCTTTGTTCTAATTTATTGTTGACTTGTAGCCCATAACAATGCAATAAAAATGGATATGAATATATAAATTTTACTTTGCTGGAGATACATAAATAATCATATAAAAATTCTAATGTATCAATTTCAATATTTCTTCCTAAATCAAATTAATAAATAAATCTTGCTAATATTTATGATTTAATTTTTTTTTATTCATAAATTTTTTATGAAAAAAAATGCGGACCAAATAGTTTTAAACGCAGAAAATTCGTCTGAAATAAATTATTGAGAATTAAATTTAATAAATATGATTACCAATACATTATTCATTACAAATGTCTAAAATGATCTTTGTACTTGCTTTTTTCAATATATTATTTCCTAATATTTTTTTAATGGAAAAATTTATAATAAAATAAAATAATGCATTATTTAAAATTTCAATTTTTATTAGAGGATTTTGGGCATTGTTAATACAAAAATTCAAAGGATTTATATTATTATCGAATTCTAAGTTACTTTTTTTTAAATGAAAAAATCAATTTTTATTTATAAAACAATGATTTACTATGATTAAGAGGAATGTAAATCATCAAATGTAAATGTAAATTTGAACACTTTTGTAAAGAAGGAGAATTTTGAAGATAATTTGTATTGAGTCAAACAGGAGAATGAATTATAACCCTTAATTAAACGTTGTTTGAATATTATAAGATGTCTTTCTTGTTGGGGTTCGGTCAAGGTGGATCCAAAACAAACTATTTAAAAAAATGTGTAATTTTTGTGTATTATCTGTCAACGTTTCGGCTTACATCGTAAGACAAGTTCCAAATCCTGGGGTCCTGGTGACACGACGTCCTCTCTCGCATTAGCGATTAGCGATGACCTCCCTGAAAATGGCTTCCAATGTAAGCCGAAACGTTGGCAGATAATCCTTTATAAAAAATACATTTTTTAAATTGTGTTTTTTGGATCTACCTTGACCAAACTCCAACAAAAAGTAAAAAAATCTAATAATAATATCCACGGTAAAAAAACTCTCCATTTGAAGTTATTTGAATATGTTCAAATAAAATACGGAAAGTTCTAGTGACAGACACTATGTAAATTATAAATTTCATTGAAATCAGTTCTATTGTATAGAATTAATCGGATTTATGTATCATGAATTTCGTACATATATCAGAATAATTTTACTGTGTTTTACTTTTTTCATTTTTTTATAAAAAATAAACTCTTGTAACTTTTTTGCATTTTCAAAAGCATAGCGTCATCCCTAATTTGATTTCTACGTTTAGTATAAAATTAAATTAATGTATAAGAACGAAGTCGTCTGAATCGAATCGATATTTTTAATTAGAACTAGGAGGGAGGTGGGGGCAAAAACAAGTAGTGATTCGGCAAAAATATAGATTTAAACTCATCTGTCATTGGGAAATAATCCGTAGTTTTATTCTTAGTCATTTTTATATGTTAATCCTTAATTTTAAAAGTATATCGTATTGTGATGAAGCGTATATTCAGTGTAGAACTTTAGGGCAAACACAGCTAAATTTTAAATGAGATGAAAATCAGTTCAGTATTTTTCGGATTACGATTTACTTATTTTTCCTGCAACAAAGTCGTCTTGCTCAAACTATCTTGAGAAGATATCCATAGAAAGATATTACCTATTATTTAGACAATACAAACTGCGATTAAAAAAAAAATAAAAAAATAACAACTCAAGAGACACACGAACACAATTTTTTGATTTAGAAATTTTAGAGTATTTGTTTAATTCATATAAAGAAAAAAGTATGATGTCTGTCCATCTTAAGCTTAACGTGGATTTTCTCTGGAAATATCTGAACGGAATTTCATTAAATTGGAGAATAGATTACATATTTCCAACGCCTAACCTTATTAAACTGTAGGTTGATCCACAACCACTAAGGGTTAAATTAAGTGGTTAATGTTCAATATTTAATATAATGACCAAATTGTTACGCACAGAGACATGGAGTTAGTACTATTTTATGAAATAACTAATCTGGTATTTCTGTTCCCTATCTTCTTTTTTTTTTTTTAATTTTTATTTTTTTAAGATCTACCTTTACCGACTCCCTACTAAAATCATCTAATACTAGTATTTAATATTCTTTGCTGTCGATGAATGTAGAAACAATGCGAAGACAAATAATTAAGAGGAAAAGTGAGTAGGCTTGAAGTAAATTCTCTCGTCTTACATAGGTAGACTGTGATCAGCGAAGAAGAAAATACTGTTAGAATATGAAACTACAGTTGCAATAAAGAACTTAAGAAAAAATTGTTGTAAACACAACCATATGAATTAACGTTCTTCTGGTATGATAGTCGAATCAGAATCCCGGGGCCAGTTATGCCCTTGAACATGTGACTTAAAAATATAATTCTTGTCAACTGGACCATATTAGCTAGTTTCCAATCACTAAATTACCCGAATCAAAACCACGAAAGAATATAATGTTGTATCCCGTGAAAAGTGACTTAAACAAAAACGTCCAAAAAGATATGAGTACCGAACTTTAAGTAAAGATTTAGAATGGTTACTGGTAAGGTTACGTGCCGTTATCACCCCTACTGACTGACGCGCGAACTACGTAAAACTAGCAGCATTTAAAATATTACTGGGCGATGACGTCACACATCACAGAATATCGAATTTAGCTGTCGACAATATTTAACATAGAAATTTAGTTTATAGCTTGTGTGTTTATATTTTCACAGCTAGTGATCTTCCTCCGCCCTTCTATTCTACTCCGGCTTTCTTCTATCCATTTCTATTCAATGCATTTTGTGCACCCTTTATCCCCCCTGAAAAGAACGAAACTCGCGGTAAGAGAGCTGCGATCAAATCAGATCAGAAGGGATGGCAAAGTCGAGGAAGCGGAGGCTTCAAGCAGGTATAATTAATGGTGTGTCTCGCGGGGTAAGGGGCGTGCCGGCAGCTGACAGCTCATCAGAGTCGGTGCCCTGCATCCAGACGCGTCAGCGGTGAGCAAAGCCGTGCAACGAGAAANCCTCATATATATTTTTCAACGCACTCAAAAGTCCGCAATTCTTGAAATAAAATAACCGAATTCGATATTTAAGCTTATTTTGTCAAATGTTGGATGAGTTCAATATTGTCTGAAACAGGTCTGGACAGAGGGGAGGTTTATCGTGGGACAAATATTTCATCTTAATTAGTGTAATCAAATAAATCTATTACAAAAAATTGGTGTAAAATGAAATATAATGATATAAAAAAAACGCTTAATAAAAAATATGGAACCTCAAATTTTTAATAAACAGAAACCAAATTCGGTATTTATTGATATTCTTTGACCTTTTTGGTTAAAATCGTTTAAGGGGTATTAAATCTGACCCTCTAATTTGTATGACTTTGTAATTTAAAGTTCGACTCCTCGTTAAAACCTTTTTAACTTAAATACCCTAATTTAAATAAATATAATGTCTTGTCAATTACATAAGTCGCTTTAGTATTTTACTCTATTGAATAAAGTGTTATAACTTTAATATTAGTAGATTTATTCAGACCTATTCACTTGGGTATCAAGACAAACTTATGGATCTTCACTGATCCCACATTGGAGAAGCTGGTGCACACACACACACATTCTCTCTCTCTCTCACTCCTTCACTACCTCCCCCCCACACACGCTTTCTCTCTCTCACTCTCTCTCTCTCTGTCTCTGTCACAAAAATTTAAAATCTCAAGGTCTTCATCATTATTTTGTTTATGAAAAAAGGTATTGAGCGAAATTGCTGTAAAATGTATTGTTATATATGATTTTTCCGGGAAATACTGAATAGGAAGATAATTAGGATTTCAATTGCCAATGTTGGACTGAATGCCTATTATAAACAGATTTTCATAGGGAAATCATCAGACACACACATATCCCTACAATAACATATATGACACACACACACACACACACACACAGATATATATATATATACTTATTCTCAACGGGGGAATCAAGCTAATCACTTTGGCACAGCTTGATTCCCCTGTAGGGAATATGTCAATAATTTGATCTTACAACCAAGAAATAACGATGAGAATAAAAGTTTCTTAGGCTCTCTCTGGACTCTCTGGGTGGGAAGAGTGTGGAACGCACTCAAACTTAAAAAAATAA
>KZ807696.1:133047-160106 GCA_000696205.2 Oncopeltus fasciatus | reverse complement strand
ATATATACTTTTTTTTTCTACATTTACTAATTCTAAAAAATGTATCCGTAGTTTTTATTTATTTTCGTCTAAATTAAGGATATCATATGAAATTCAGAATTTACAATCTGCAATATCCATAAATTGAATAGATTTTCTGCAGGATTTACGAAAGAGGGGAAGACGGAATGCAAAAAATCTGGAGTTTCTGCTGTTTTTCTATTCAACAAGTAAACAAGTGAGGATACAGAGCAGTAGAAAATTGTAGTTAGCGAACATTTTAGTGCTCCGTTTGCTTAGCTCAATAAGACCAATCTTTTGTACACATTTAAATTTTAATCTGTTATATTTATATATAATTAAGATATAATTTAGCAACTGTGCCATAGTGCCCCTAGTTTCGTTCCTAACCCATTGATTTCTAGAAATATATGCTTTTCGTAAAATTATTTGCTCGCCCTAATTTATAAATCTAAGACTAATTGCATTATGTTCTACCCTATTCTAATGGTTTTCCTTTTACAATGCTGCCATGTGTCAATTGATAATAAACTTATAAAAGTTAATATTGATAATAAAATTGATGAAAAAAAAATTCTATTTAATAATAAAAATTTTAATANACACACACACACACACACACACACACACACACACACACACACACACACACACACACACACACACACACACACACACACACACACACACACACACACACACACACACACACACACACACACACACACACACACACACACACACACACACACACACACACACACACACACACACACACACACACACACACACACACACACACACACACACACACACACACACACACACACACACACACACACACATATATATATATATATAAAACGAGTCCCACAAAAGGCCCTGGGAGGAAATTCATGTTAAGGATGTATTTATTATCGACCAGCGGCGCACTAGATATATATTATTTTTCGTAATTTCTAGCAGATTTCTTTCAAGGAAGCAGATATCTAAGACTAATTAATGAATGAGTAAACATAATATGACTTTTGTAAAAAAATTCATATATTTCCTTACAGATATATGTAATTTCGCTCCAGCATACAAATTTTTTAAAATACAGAAACGAATATATTTTAACTTCTTTCTTAAAATCGATAAAGGTCGAAATCAGACACGATATAATAGTAATTAGAAGAATATCTAGTTAAGAAATCGTTAATACGTATGTAAGTTATCTTGAGAGGTATGAGATAATTTGGTCGAACTTAGTTTTATTTTCAAGTTTATATTAAATTATTTTGTGGAAAAATACTTATTAAAGTAAATAAATCGTGAGGTTATTTACCTCCCTCTTTTTTGCCGACAGTGCAAAGCCAGCTTTATCAATCTTGACTAATATATTTCCGATATAATTTACATTTTTAAGATCAGATAAGTCATTTGCTCTTATCTATTCTATGAGGCATAGATATCTGCATTTCTAGGCAGCTTTGACCGATATATTCATTTTATTTATGATGCTTTATGACGAGCTGTTTAGGAATGCAGACGCAGGTATTGTGCTCGTTACCGTGCTGAGCATTAATAAGGCGTGCTGAAACTACCCGAATCACGTGCTTCGGACGAAAGCCGAGTGCGGTAACGAGGGCCAGGAGAAATTGCCCTTTAGGGCCGCCCCTGGAGATGGCAGTCTGGTGCGGCGAGAGGAAGAGTGCTGGGGCAGACATTGACATACCTCTAGGTTTGTGCAAGGGGATCACAATGGGGGTTGTTTTGGGGGGTTCAGACATACGCCACGGGAGAGCCCTCCTCCTTCGGGCAGCAACTGAAGCAGAAGGGGAAGACGCACTGGAGGGTGTTCTTGAAGGCCTCCCTGAAGTCCCTGTTGAAGTAGGCGTAGATCAGGGGGTTGAGGGCGGAGTTGAAGTAGCCGATCCAGAACAGCAGTGCCACTACGAAGTCTGGGCAGTAGCAGGTCTCGCAGAGGGCAGTTATCACGTACCTGTCAAAAATGACAGAAATTATTTACTTAATACTTTTTATTAGTTTTTATAAATATTTATTTATTACCTTTCACTTATAAAACATCTAGTAATTTTACAGCTTAATAATATTCATGATACAAAGAAAAACCTTTTTTTAATTTATTTATTTAGAAATTACATCCTGCAAAGCGTGCATCTTGCAATGTGCTCTCAAAGTATATAATAAACATGTACTAATATGGGCAAGGGGCCCATAGTCCCCACTCCCAGAAAATTTAGTCGTCAAGTCCCACGAGGTCGCGAGGCCATCTTCGTTTTTGTCCTCTGGGATGATTGTAAGGATTGGAGTCCAACGAAAGGGATGTGGCATGTGGTTTAGATTGAATTGGAAGCTTAATGTGGAAAAGTGTGATAAGGTTAGAGATAACGTCTTGGACAAAAGGAATTATAAAGTTGAAATAAAGGGTAGAATTGGATCCAATAATAATATGGCGCGTTTACAATTATTCTTAGAACTTAGAATTTAAAGGATTATATTTACTGGATGTATCTACTTAATGATTATTAATATTATTTTAGCTAACAATTCATAGTTATATCATTACATATTGTTGTCCTTTTAATAATTTATTTTGTAAAATTGTTAACAAACAAAAGATATTGATTTGGATATAATTTTGGTTCTTTCACTAAATACCCTTCAGCCTAATTGTTTTCAACAATAATTACATTTATCCAATGTCCAAGTGTTATAACCTTAGTACAAACTCCAGAACAGAATCAAATATTTGTTAATAATGTATTAACATAGTTATTGAAATATTTCGACCACTTAAAAGATAATTGTTGTAAAAAGAGCTTTCAAACATTTTCTTGATAAATTCTTCGTTTATAGGCCAATTATTAAACAGTCACTAGTCATTTAGTTTTATGTAAATGTGATTAGTTTACGCTGCTCCTGTTAGACGGAAAATAGTGTCATTTAAAAATTATAATTAAAAATAAAACGAAAAGATATATTTTGATTATTATACATGTCACAAAGTATATGTAACTGATAATACTTTTTTGCACTCATGATTACCTCTTGATCGAACAACGCGGTAAACCAACCCCAGATAACAAAGAAAGAAGATATAATCACTATATTTTGTCTCAAGCGTTACAGCAATAAATGCTTTGGAATAAATGATATAAGGAAAAGAATAAATAGAGATAAAAAGATAAAAAGTAGTGTCCCGTAGTCTTGAGAAGTAAAAATATAATAATATAATGATAAAAAGAAATAAAACCTTCATAGAGAAATAGTGCAAACAATAACGGTATCATTAAATATGGCCATACATGAGAGTTAATGATTAATTATATCATGTAAGCCGGAGGGGGCAATGAGGGCTACAGGTAATTTGGGAAAGATTTTTCACTCAGAAGACAAAAGCGCTCTGGATTAATATATCCATAATTACGTTCAGTCATTGTTAAAATAACAAGTTACACGAAAACGGAATGTAGAATTCTACTTTTCACTTATTGTGTTCCGTAAATAGGTAAAAAGCACACATTGATTATTCTTTAATTTGATTTTCTGTAATTTCCCCATTTCCCCACTCCGCCAGTTTAAGTAAAATTTAAGCTTAAATACAAAATGTAGATTGTAAGATTTCCTTGGCGGAGAGGCCCAACTCTCCCTTGAAAATTGGATATGATATTTGTAAATATTTTTCTTATTTTATACAAATATAATAGTGCATAACACACAGAATATAAAGAGTTTACGTTGTAATTTTAACAAAAGTTAGGTTGTCGATGGTTTTCATTTAGCTCTTTCCCTTAATCTCCATCCCTACCTCTCCCTAAAGAACAGGTGGGATAGAGAGTGCACACAAAAATAAAAAATCCCAAGGAGTAAATTTTCGGGGATCTCTCGCCCTTTGTCGGCGAGGAGTGAAGAGAAGTATCTCTCTACCCTACTCTAGCCAAGTGTGGCTGTGGGGTACTGTGTAGCGGAAGGGACTCAAAGGAAAGGGGAAGGCGATTGGGTTTTCCCTAATCCTCTTATTGTTGGCAATTGATGCCAGGTCTAGTGGCTTTCATTTTCTATATAGACTTTCTATACACACACACACACACACACACACACACACACACACATATATATATATATATAAAATTTTGAACTGCTCTTAGTTTGTAGGATCCAGAATTACCAATCTGCCAGAGGCAGTTCTAATGAGAAGCATTTTATTTTAACTTTTTTTCATATCTTCCTTAGAGGTTGTTGAACTGTTTTTAGCATTATTTTTATCTGTATAATAAAGAGTTGATGAAATTTTTCGACAGTAACGCTACGATACCATGACATGAATATTGTGGTTTTTTTTTCTTTACGTGTGCTAAAAGTGACAAAGACTTCATTACTTTTCTTCCACTTATGTTCCTCGTTTAAACACTCCAAACTTGAAAAGACCAGTTATAGAATACCCGCTAATTCACAAAATACCTCTCTCCTCCCATGTGGGTGTATATATACTAATTCTTATTCGTATTTATTTATTTTTATTATTATTTTATTTTATTTTTTTATTTAGCGAAATTGAAATTTTATTTTCTGCTACAGCCTCCTCAAGCGTATGAAGCTCCCTGCCCTTTTTTCCTTTTATGTATGAAGTTATGTCATATGTTGTGATTCTTTTCATGCTCTATTTATATTTATTTTCATGTTTCACATTTAAGTTCATTTATAAATATAAAATTAATTTAAAACATGGAGAGGGAGGAAGAATACAAAGATCGTAAGCATAGTGGCGTATAGAATTATTAGCTTAATGAGCCGATATTATAGATAAAACCTTTCCTACATACAAATTTAATATAGAAGCAATTATATTTATAGCAGGTTTCATTGAAATTCTTAGAATAAAATTTACATTAAGGAATATATTTGAAAATATAGTTAGGAACGTTCTTCGGTAACAAGATAATGTGCTGTGGATATTGTAGATTATTTTCGCATGTGTTGGATGTATTCATTTATGAGTCAAATTTAAGGGAGGGGGCATGTAATTACCAGCAAGTGTAAAACCATCAACTTTTTCTTATTAAAATACAAAATTTTACAATTTAAAAATAATTAATTTTTATTGGAGAGTTTTTTTTGACAGTAGATATTATTATTCGATGTTTTTTGTTGGGGTTCGGTCAAGGTAAATCCAAAAAATACAAATTGAAATACAAAAGTGTATTTTTTAAAATTATCTGCCAACGTTTCGGCTTACATTGTAAGCCATCTTCAGGGCAATCATGAAGATAAGAGGGGTCATCCTATCCTTAGGTTTACATTTTCATGACTGACAATGTGAACCTAGACACGAAAATGTGAACCTAGGGACAGGATGTCCCCTCTTATCTTCATGATAGGCAGCCCTGAAGATGGCTTACAATGTAAGCCGAATCGTTAGCAGATAATCTTTTTAAAAAATACACTTTTGTTTTTCAATTTGTATTTTTTGGACCTACCTTGGCCGAACCCCAACTAAAAACATCTAATATTAATTTTTATTATTTTACATTTATGTGAATCAACTAAACTAAATAATTTTATATTGTAATATGCTGCGACAATTGTCGGTCGATTTAGAGTAAAGAAGAGTAAATTAAAAGAAAATAAAATTAAAAATTTTTTTTTAAAAACTGATACTTGTTAAAAGTTAAAAACAAATGACTTCCCACCTCATCTCTCCCAGTCCAGCCGATCTGTGGATATCTTGGGTCTTCTTTATGCAATAAGAATTTGTTTTCTTTACCCTCGAACTACTCTTTGTCGTCTCCCCGTCCATACGATAAGTGCAGAGTATGCGATTGCAAACTTCAGGACATTTCCTTATCAAATGTTCTGTGTACTTAAATTTCAGTTCCCTAAATGTACTTCCCATGACAGCCTTCCCATGTTTATAAAAACTCAAAATGCCGTATAATGGACATTCGAAGAGAAAACGCATTGAATTTTTCAAATTCATAAATTACCCTAATCACATTGATAAAGGCAACAAAATACAGCTACTGCGTAGATTGACATAAATGTATTTTATTTTTAAATAATAATATTGTATTTATATCATTGACTGATGAGTTAATTATGTTTCTTACAATACATGCTGAAAGCACAAGACCGCATTGTGTGACAAAATAAAATATTTGTGGAAAAACAAAATTTTATTATCGCTTGAAAATTGATAAACCCACATCGACTTGTTACTTGAAAAAAATATTAATAATGATATAGGCTCTGGATCAATAATAATTATAATAGAGATAAGTTATAGTTAATTTATTTTTTACAACAAATACACCTACTAATAAAGAGTAACAATTGAACCTACTGCCTTTACTAATAAATAAGTGTATGTAAAATATAAATAACTTGCCAGTAATTATTAATCATGTACAAATAAATTAAATGTGCTTATTTACAAAAAAGATCTCAAAACTTTTTATAACAGATTTATAATTTAAAATTCATTCATTATAAAATTTCTGTAGTTAAAAGTTGTGTACTTAACACCTCAATGTCACGGGCCAGACGTTCTGAGTCACGCGGCCTGACACTGGCCGACTCTGATTCATGGGTTGCTGGCTTTTATAGCAGTACAGGACCTTCTAAATGGGCCTAGGCGGGCCTAGATGAATCCAAGAGCAGTTTATAGGGAAACATGACTTTCAAAGTAAGGAAGCAAGTGGCATCTATTAATTGTTCCCCTCCCGTATAGGTCTGGTCTACTCGTTAAGTGCTTTCCCAGTCTTTGACAAAACATTTAAAGTGGCAATTTTCAATCTTTCTGTTCTAGAATATTAAAAAAGTTTTACAAGAAGATTATATCAAGTAGTGTTGGTTACTGAAATTTCATCTTCCCCTCAAATTTCTTCTTCTCATTGTTAACTGAAAAAAAAATATGTGAATTCTTTTTATTTTACAAATCTACTGCATGAAATAAATTTTCAGTTTCTTTATGTCTCAAAACATAGCATAAATATCTTTGAGTGTGCTGGCTCGCTATGAAACACTCGTATGTGACACGTAAACTATCAGGCATTCTTTCTAACACAAACAATATTGACATTAGTGACAGGCAGATATACACACAAACAGCACATTGATATTGACCTGTACATTTACTTGATTGAGTTCTTCAAGGTTTCAGCCAGCATTTGGGAGCTTCACTTCTCGTACTCGGCTTTTGCGAGTCAATAACATTAGGTATACAAATACCCTTGACCATTTTTTTTCCCACAAGCAGTGATTTGAAACGCAATTGCAATTATCGTTCAAGAGAATCATGTTGTCGAAGATGTTTAAAATAGTGAAGGCTAAGATCATTCTTGACTACTTCGGCTGTAAACATTTCAGATAGAATAACCATAAGAACCGTTCTCCATTAATCTTGACAAACCCCTACGCCGTTTTCCATTACTCCCTCAGAAGGGGTGTTGTTAACCGAAAAAAACTGTTCCTAATCAGGGTTACAGTGATCATATGACTCATAAAACACATATCTGTCATTTTAAAATTATTTACATAAACCTTCAGTGAACATTTTATAATTAGTAAGGTTAAAAAATATAGGCATCCCTAACCATCCCAAACCTTACCTAACCTTTTTTTTTTTTTTTTTTTTTTTTTTTTTTTTTTTTTTTTTTTTTTTTTTTTTTTTTNTTATCCCATAAAGAAATATAGGACTCCCTAACAGCATTAATCAACCTTAACAATCTCTAACCATCAGAAACCTTCCCTAACCTTCGCTAACCATCCCTAACTATTCCTAACCTTTGTTTTATTTGTTTTAAATTTATTTTATTTTTTTAAGGAGAAGATACTTTTTACGAGGACTCCTAATCAGGGAAACTGTGATCTCAAGACTCATTAAACTCCTATCTGTCATTCTAAAATTATTTACATAAACCATCAGTGAACATTTTATAATTAGTAAGGTTAAACAAATATAGGCATCCCTCTCTAACCATCCCTTACCATTCCTAACCTTTTTTTATTTTTTATTTTTATCCCATAAACAAATATAGGACTCCCTAACAGCATTAATCAACCTTAACCCTCTCCAACCATCTCAAACCTTTCCTAACCATCTTGAACCTTCCCTAACCTTCTCTTACCATCCCTATCTATTCCTAACCTTTTTTTTATTTTTTTTTAAATTTATTTTTTATTTTTTGAAGGAGAAGATACTTTTTTACGACGACTCATAAAACTCTTATCTTTCATTCTAAAATTATTTACATAAACCATCAGTGAACATTTTATAATTACTAAGGTTAAACAAAAATATGCATCCCTAACCTTCTCTAACCATCCCTAACCATTCCTAACCTTTATTTTTTTTTTTTTATTTTTTTTTTTTAAGAGAAACTTTTTATGAGGACTCCCAATCTGGGATACTGTTATCTCCTATACTAATAAAGGACTCCCTAACAGCTCTAATCAACCTTAACCATCTCTAACTATCTAAAACATTCACTAACCATCGTTATTTTTCCCTAACCATCTCAAACCATCTCAACCTTCCCTAACCATCTTTAACCTTCACTAACCTTCTCTAACCATCCCTATCTATTCCTAACCTTTTATTTAGTTATTTATTTTTTTATGGAGAAGGAACTTTTTACGAGGACTCCTAATCAGGGATACAGTGATCTTATGACTCATAAAACTCATATCTGTCATTCTAAAATTATTTACATAAACCTTCAGTGAACATTTTATAATTATTAAGGTTAAAAAATATAGCCATTCCTAACCTTCTCTTACCATCCCTATCTATTCCTAACCTTTTTTCTATTTTAATCTTTTTTTAATCTAATTTTTTTTTAAAGGTAAAGATACGTTTTACGAGGACTCCTAATCAGGGATATTGTGGTCTCATGACTCGTAAAACTCATATCTGTCATTCTAAAATTATTAACATAAACCTTCAGTGAACATTTTATAATTAGTAAGGTTAAACAAATATGGCCATCCCTAACCTTCTCTAACCATCCCTAACCTTCTCTAACCATTCCAATCTATTCCTAACCTTTTTTTTATTTTAATCTTTAATTTTTTGTTTTTTATGGTAAAGATACGTTTTACGAGGATTCTTAATCAGGGATATTGTGGTCTCATGACTCGTAAAACTCATATCTGTCATTCTAAAATTATTAACATAAACCTTCAGTAAACATTTAATAATTAGTAAGGTTAAACATATATAGGCATCCCTAACCATACCTAACCTTTTTTTATTTTATTTTTTTTTTTGAAGTGAAACTTTTACGAAGATTCCCAATCAGGGATACTGTGATCTCATGACTCATAAAACACAAATCTCTTTCTATAATTAATTATCTAATCCTTCAAAGAACATTTTAAAATATGTAAGGTTAAACAAATATATTCATCCCTAACCCTCTCTAACTGTCCCTAACCATTCCTAACCATCCCTAACCATCTCGAACCATCTCAAACCTTCCCTAACCATCTTTAACCTTCATTAACCTTCTCTAACCATCCCTATCTATTTCTAACCTTTTTTTTATTTATTTATTTTTTTATGGAGAAGAAACATTTTACGAGGAGTCCTAATCAGGGATACAGTGATCTCATGACTCATAAAACTCATATCTGTCATTCTAAAATTATTAACATAAACCTACAGTGAACATTTTATAATTAGTAAGGTTAAACAAATATTGGCATTCCTAACCCTCTCTAACCATCCCTTAATATGCCAAAACTTTTTTAATTTTTTTTTAATTTTTTTGAAAATAAGTTTTTTACGAGGACTTCTAATCAGGGACACTGTGATCCCATAAACAAATATAGGACTCCTTAACAGCATTAATCAACCTTAACCATTTCTAACCATCTCAAACCTTCCCTAACCATCTTTAACCTTTATTAACCTTCTCTAACCATCCCTATCTATTTCTAACCTTTTTTTTATTTATTTATTTCTTTATGGAGAAGAAACATTTTACGAGGACTCCTGAACAGGAATAAAGTGATCTCATAAACAAATATAGGACTCCTTAACAGCTCTTATCAACCTTAACGATCTCTAACCATCCCTAACGTCTTCAACCTTCCCTAACCTTCTCTAACTATCCCTACCTATTCCTAACCTTTTTTGTATATTTTTTTTTTTTTTTTAAGGGGACTAATCTTTTTACGAGGATTCCCAATCAGGGATACTGTGATCTCATGACTCATAAAACACAAATCTCTTTCTATAAATAATTATCTATTCCTTCAAAGAACATTTTAAAATATGTAAGGTTAAACAAATATATTCATCCCTAACCCTCTCTAACCGTCCCTAACCATTCCTAACCATCCCTAACCATCTCAAACCATCTCAAACCTTCCCTAACCATCTTTAACCTTCATTAACTTTCTCTAACCATCCCTATCTATTTCTTACCTTTTTTTTATTTATTTATTTCTTTATGGAGAAGAAACATTTTACGAGGAGACCTAATCAGGGATACAGTGATCTCATGACTCATAAAACTCATATCTGTCATTCTAAAATTATTAACATAAACCTACAGTGAACATTTTATAATTAGTAAGGTTAAACAAATATTGGCATTCCTAACCCTCTCTAACGATTCCTTAATATTCCTAAACTTTTTTTATTTTTTTTTAATTTTTTTGAAAATAAGTTCTTTACGAGGACTTCTAATCAGGGACACTGTGATCCCATAAACAAATATGGACTCCTTAACAGCATTAATCAACCTTAACCATTTCTAACCATCTCAAACCTTCCCCAACCATCTTTAACCTTTATTAACCTTCTCTAACCATCCCTATCTATTTCTAACCTTTTTTTTTTTAATGTATTTTTTTATGGAGAAGAAACATTTTACGAGGACTCCTGATCAGGGATACAGTGATCTCACGACACATAAAACACATATCAGTCATTCTATAATTATTCGCATAAACCATCAGTGAACATTTTATAATTATTAAGGTTAAAAAATACAGACATCCCTTACCCTCTCTAACCTTCCCTATCCTTTTCTAACCATCCCTATCTATTCCTAACCTTTTTTTTATTTATTTATTTTTTTATGGAGAAGAAACATTTTACGAGGACTCCTAATCAGGGATACAGTGATCTAATGACTCATAAAACTCATATTTTTCATTCTAAAATTATTAACATAAACCTACAGTGAACATTTTATAATTAGTAAGGTTAAACAAATATTGGCATTCCTAACCCTCTCTAACCATCCCTTAATATTCCTAAACTATTTTAATTTTTTTGAAAATAAGTTTTTTACGAGGACTTCTAATCAGGGACACTGTGATCCCATAAACAAATATAGGACTCCTTAACAGCATTAATCAACCTTAACCATTTCTAACCATCTCAAACCTTCCCTAACCATCTTTAACCTTCATTAACCTTCTCTAACCATCCCTATCTATTTCTAACCTTTTTTTTATTTATGTATTTTTTTATGGAGAAGAAACATTTTACGAGGACTCCTAATCAGAGATACAGTGATCTCATGACTCATAAAACTCATATCTGTCATTCTAAAATTATTAACATAAACCTACAGTGAACATTTTATAATTAGTAAGGTTAAACAAATATTGGCATTCCTAACCCTCTCTAACCATCCCTTAATATGCCAAAACTTTTTTAATTTTTTTTTAATTTTTTTGAAAATAAGTTTTTTACGAGGACTTCTAATCAGGGACACTGTGATCCCATAAACAAATATAGGACTCCTTAACAGCATTAATCAACCTTAACCATTTCTAACCATCTCAAACCTTCCCTAACCATCTTTAACCTTTATTAACCTTCTCTAACCATCCCTATCTATTTCTAACCTTTTTTTTATTTATTTATTTCTTTATGGAGAAGAAACATTTTACGAGGACTCCTGAACAGGAATAAAGTGATCTCATAAACAAATATAGGACTCCTTAACAGCTCTTATCAACCTTAACGATCTCTAACCATCCCTAACGTCTTCAACCTTCCCTAACCTTCTCTAACTATCCCTACCTATTCCTAACCTTTTTTGTATATTTTTTTTTTTTTTTTTTAAAAGGAAATTATACTTTTTACGAGGACTCCTAATCGGGGATACTGTGGTATCATGACTCATAAAACACTAATCTGTCATTCTAAATTTAATTATATATTCCTTTAATGAACATTTTATAA
Source organism: Oncopeltus fasciatus (assembly GCA_000696205.2). Taxonomy (NCBI): domain Eukaryota; kingdom Metazoa; phylum Arthropoda; class Insecta; order Hemiptera; family Lygaeidae; genus Oncopeltus; species Oncopeltus fasciatus. The sequence goes on along the minus strand of KZ807696.1, from coordinate 147,895 downwards.
TTAGTAAGGTTGAACAAATATAGGCATCCCTAACCATTCCTAACCTTTTTTTTTCTTTTTTTTTTTTTGAAGAGTAACTTTTACGAGGACTCCCAATAAGGGATACTGTGATCTCATAAACAAATATAGGACTCCTATTATTAATCAACCTTAACCATCTCTAACCATCTCAAACCTTCCCTAACCATCTTTAACCTTCATTAACCTTCTCTAACCATCCCTATCTATTTCTAACCTTTTTTTAATTTATTTATTTTTTTATGGAGAAGAAACATTTTACGAGGACTCCTAATCAGGGATACAGTGATTTCATGACTCATAAAACTCATTTCTGTCATTCTAAAATTATTAACATAAACCTACAGTGAACATTTTATAAATAGTAAGGTTAAACAAATATAGGCATCCCTAACCATCCCAAACCTTACCTAACCTTTTTTTTTTTTTTTTTGAAGAGAAACTTTTACGAGGACTCCCAATCAGGGATACTGTGATCTCATAAACAAATATAGGACTCCTTAACAGCTCTTATCAACCTTAACGATCTCTAACCATCCCTAACGTCTTCAACCTTCCCTAACCTTCTCTAACTATCCCTACCTATTCCTAACCTTTTTTGTATATTTTTTTTTTTTTTTTAAGGGGACTAATCTTTTTACGAGGATTCCCAATCAGGGATACTGTGATCTCATGACTCATAAAACACAAATCTCTTTCTATAAATAATTATCTATTCCTTCAAAGAACATTTTAAAATATGTAAGGTTAAACAAATATATTCATCCCTAACCCTCTCTAACTGTCCCTAACCATTCCTAACCATCCCTAACCATCTCAAACCATCTCAAACCTTCCCTAACCATCTTTAACCTTCATAAACCTTCTCTAACCATCCCTATCTATTTCTAACCTTTTTTTTATTTATTTATTTTTTTATGGAGAAGAAACATTTTACGAGGAGACCTAATCAGAGATACAGTGATCTCATGACTCATAAAACTCATATCTGTCATTCTAAAATTATTAACATAAACCTACAGTGAACATTTTATAATTAGTAAGGTTAAACAAATATTGGCATTCCTAACCCTCTCTAACCATCCCTTAATATGCCAAAACTTTTTTAATTTTTTTTTAATTTTTTTGAAAATAAGTTTTTTACGAGGACTTCTAATCAGGGACACTGTGATCCCATAAACAAATATAGGACTCCTTAACAGCATTAATCAACCTTAACCATTTCTAACCATCTCAAACCTTCCCTAACCATCTTTAACCTTTATTAACCTTCTCTAACCATCCCTATCTATTTCTAACCTTTTTTTTATTTATTTATTTCTTTATGGAGAAGAAACATTTTACGAGGACTCCTGAACAGGAATAAAGTGATCTCATAAACAAATATAGGACTCCTTAACAGCTCTTATCAACCTTAACGATCTCTAACCATCCCTAACGTCTTCAACCTTCCCTAACCTTCTCTAACTATCCCTACCTATTCCTAACCTTTTTTGTATATTTTTTTTTTTTTTTTAAGGGGACTAATCTTTTTACGAGGATTCCCAATCAGGGATACTGTGATCTCATGACTCATAAAACACAAATCTCTTTCTATAAATAATTATCTATTCCTTCAAAGAACATTTTAAAATATGTAAGGTTAAACAAATATATTCATCCCTAACCCTCTCTAACCGTCCCTAACCATTCCTAACCATCCCTAACCATCTCAAACCATCTCAAACCTTCCCTAACCATCTTTAACCTTCATTAACTTTCTCTAACCATCCCTATCTATTTCTTACCTTTTTTTTATTAATTTATTTCTTTATGGAGAAGAAACATTTTACGAGGAGACCTAATCAGGGATACAGTGATCTCATGACTCATATAACTCATATCTGTCATTCTAAAATTATTAACATAAACCTACAGTGAACATTTTATAAACAGTAAGGTTAAACAAATATTGGCATTCCTAACCCTCTCTAACCATCCCTTAATATTCCTTAACTTTTTTAATTATTTTTTCAATTTTTTTTTAAATAAGTTTTTTACGAGGACTTCTAATCAGGGACACTGTGATCCCATAAACAAATATAGGACTCCTTAACAGCATTAATCAAGCTTAACCATCTCTAACCATCTCAAACCTTCCCTAACCGTCTTTAACCTTCATTAACCTTCTCTAACCATCCCTATCTATTTCTAACCTTTTTTTTATTTATGTATTTTTTTATGGAGAAGAAACATTTTACGAGGACTCCTGAACAGGAATAAAGTGATCTCATAAACATATATAGGACTCCTTNTTTTTTTTTTTTTTTTTTTTTTTTTTTTTTTTTTGAAGAGTAACTTTTACGAGGACTCCCAATCAGGGATAGTGTGATCTCATGACTCATAAAACACAAATCTCTTTCTAATATTAATTATCTAATCCTTCAAAGAACATTTTATAATATGTAAGGTTAAACAAATATAGTCATCCCTAACCCTCTCTAACCATCCCTAATCGTCCCTAACCATCCCTAACCATCTCAAACCATCTCAAACCTTCCCTAACCGTCTTTAACCTTCAACTACCGTCTCTAACCATCCCTATCTATTCCTAACCTTTTATTTATTTATTTATTTATTTTTTTATGGAGAAGAAACATTTTACGAGGACTCCTAATCAGGGATTCAGTGATCTCATGACTCATAAAACTCATATCTGTCATTCTAAAATTATTAACAGAAACCTTCAGTGAACATTTTATAATTAGTAAGGTTAAGCAAATAAAGGCATCACTAACCCTCTCTAACCATCCCTAACCATTCCTAACCTTTATTTTTTTTTTTTTTGGAAGAGAAACTTTTTATGAGGACTACCAATCAGGGATACTGTTATCTCCTATACAAATATAGGACTCCTTATCAGCTCTAATCAACCTTAACCATCTCTAACCATCTGAAACATTCCCTAACCATCTTTAACCATCCCTAATCTTTTCTAACTATCCCTAACTATTCCTAACCTTTTTTTATATAATTTTTTTTTTTTTAAGGGGACAAAACTATTTACGAGGATTCCCAATCAGGGATACTGTGATCTCATTACTCATAAAACACAAATTTCATTCTAAAGATAATTATCTAATCCTTCCATGAACATTTTATAATAAACTGGGGGACAAAAAAACCGGCGCACCTGGAATTTTACCTGAAAAATGCATATAAACATTNTACGAGGACTCCTAATCAGGGATACAGTGATCTCATGACTCTTAAAACTCATATCTGTCATTCTAAAATTATTAACATAAACCTACAGTGAACATTTTATAATTAGTAAGGTTAAACAAATATTGGCATTCCTAACCCTCTCTAACCATCCCTTAATATTCCTAAACTTTTTTAATTATTTATCCAATTTTTTTGAAAATAAGTTTTTTACGAGGACTTCTAATCAGGGACACTGTGATTCCATAAACAAATATAGGACTCCTTAACAGCATTAATCAAGCTTAACCATCTCTAACCATCTCAAACCTTCCCTAACCGTCTTTAACCTTCATTAACCTTCTCTAACCATCCCTATCTATTTCTAACCTTTTTTTTATTTATGTATTTTTTTATGGAGAAGAAACATTTTACGAGGACTCCTGAACAGGAATAAAGTGATCTCATAAACATATATAGGACTCCTTAACAGCTCTAATCAACCTTAACGATCTCTAACCATCTCTAACCATCTCAAACCTTCCCTAACGTCTTCAACCTTCCCTAACCTTCTCTAACTATCCCTAACTATTCCTAACCTTTTTTTATATTATTTTTTTTTTTAAGGGGACAAAACTTTTTACGAGGATTCCCAATCAGGGATACTGTGATCTCATGACTCATAAAACACAAAACTCTTTCTATAATTAATTATCTAATCCTTCAAAGAACATTTTAAAATATGTAAGGTTAAACAAATTTAGTCATCCCTAACCCTCTCTAACCGTCCCTAACCATTCCTAACCATCCCTAACCATCTCAAACCATCTCAAACCTTCCCTAACCATCTTTAACCTTCATTAACTTTCTCTAACCATCCCTATCTATTTCTTACCTTTTTTTTATTTATTTATTTCTTTATGGAGAAGAAACATTTTACGAGGAGACCTAATCAGGGATACAGTGATCTCATGACTCATATAACTCATATCTGTCATTCTAAAATTATTAACATAAACCTACAGTGAACATTTTATAAACAGTAAGGTTAAACAAATATTGGCATTCCTAACCCTCTCTAACCATCCCTTAATATTCCTTAACTTTTTTAATTATTTTTTCAATTTTTTTTTAAATAAGTTTTTTACGAGGACTTCTAATCAGGGACACTGTGATCCCATAAACAAATATAGGACTCCTTAACAGCATTAATCAAGCTTAACCATCTCTAACCATCTCAAACCTTCCCTAACCGTCTTTAACCTTCATTAACCTTCTCTAACCATCCCTATCTATTTCTAACCTTTTTTTTATTTATGTATTTTTTTATGGAGAAGAAACATTTTACGAGGACTCCTGAACAGGAATAAAGTGATCTCATAAACATATATAGGACTCCTTAACAGCTCTAATCAACCTTAACGATCTCTAACCATCTCTAACCATCTCAAACCTTCCCTAACGTCTTCAACCTTCCCTAACCTTCTCTAACTATCCCTAACTATTCCTAACCTTTTTTTATATTATTTTTTTTTTTAAGGGGACAAAACTTTTTACGAGGATTCCCAATCAGGGAGACTGTGATCTCATGACTCATAAAACACAAAACTCTTTCTATAATTAATTATCTAATCCTTCAAAGAACATTTTAAAATATGTAAGGTTAAACAAATTTAGTCATCCCTAACCCTCTCTAACCGTCCCTAACCATTCCTAACCATCCCTAACCATCTCAAACCATCTCAAACCTTCCCTAACCATCTTTAACCTTCATTAACTTTCTCTAACCATCCCTATCTATTTCTTACCTTTTTTTTATTAATTTATTTCTTTATGGAGAAGAAACATTTTACGAGGAGACCTAATCAGGGATACAGTGATCTCATGACTCATATAACTCATATCTGTCATTCTAAAATTATTAACATAAACCTACAGTGAACATTTTATAAACAGTAAGGTTAAACAAATATTGGCATTCCTAACCCTCTCTAACCATCCCTTAATATTCCTTAACTTTTTTAATTATTTTTTCAATTTTTTTTTAAATAAGTTTTTTACGAGGACTTCTAATCAGGGACACTGTGATCCCATAAACAAATATAGGACTCCTTAACAGCATTAATCAAGCTTAACCATCTCTAACCATCTCAAACCTTCCCTAACCGTCTTTAACCTTCATTAACCTTCTCTAACCATCCCTATCTATTTCTAACCTTTTTTTTATTTATGTATTTTTTTATGGAGAAGAAACATTTTACGAGGACTCCTGAACAGGAATAAAGTGATCTCATAAACATATATAGGACTCCTTAACAGCTCTAATCAACCTTAACGATCTCTAACCATCTCTAACCATCTCAAACCTTCCCTAACGTCTTCAACCTTCCCTAACCTTCTCTAACTATCCCTAACTATTCCTAACCTTTTTTTATATTATTTTTTTTTTTAAGGGGACAAAACTTTTTACGAGGATTCCCAATCAGGGAGACTGTGATCTCATGACTCATAAAACACAAAACTCTTTCTATAATTAATTATCTAATCCTTCANGACATTTGTTGTCAAAACATAAGGAATCGTACTCCCATTTGATCTGTCGTGCCAGTTATTACACCGCACACAAAAATAATTATTTAATCTGCATTTTTCAGGTAAAATTCCAGGTGCGCCGGTTTTTTTGTCCCCCAGTGTATGTAAGGTTAACCAAATATAGTCATCCCTAACCCTCTCTAACCATCCCTAAGTATTCCTAACCATCCCTAACCATCTCAAACCATCTCAAACCTTCCCTAACCATCTTTAACCTTCCCTAACCTTTTATTTATTTTTTTATGGAGAAGAAACATTTCACGAGGACTCCTAATCAGGGATACAGTGATCTCATGACTCATAAAACTCATATCTGTCATTCTAAAATTATTAACATAAACCTTTAGTGAACATTTTATAATTAGTAAGGTTAAACAAATATTGGCATTCCTAACCCTCTCTAACCATCTCTTACCATTCGTAACCTTTTTTTTTATTTATTTCTTTGGAAAATAATTTTTTTTTTTACGAGGACTTTGTATCAGGGACACTGTGATCCCATAAACAAATATAGGACTCCCTAACAGCAATAATCAACCTCAACCATCTCTAACCATCTCAAACCTTTCCTAACCATCTTTAACCTTCCCTAACCTTCTCTAACAATCCCTATCTTTTCCTAACCTTTTTTTTTTACATTATTTTTTTTTTAAAAGGAAATTATACTTTTTACGAGGACTCCTAATCGGGGATACTGTGGTATCATGACTCATAAAACACTAATCTGTCATTCTAAATTTAATTATATATTCCTTTAATGAACATTTTATAATTAGTAAGGTTGAACAAATATAGGCATCCCTAACCATTCCTAACCTTTTTTTTTCTTTTTTTTTTTTTTAAGAGAAACTTTTACGAGGACTCCCAATCAGGGATACTGTGATCTCATAAACAAATATAGGACTCCTTAACAGCTCTAATCAACCTTAACGATCTCTAACCATCTCAAACCTTCCCTAACGTCTTCAACCTTCCCTAACCTTCTCTATCTATCCCTAACTGTTCCTAACCTTTTTTTTATATTATTTTTTTTTTTAAGGGGACAAAACTTTTTACGAGGATTCCCAATACAGTATCCCTGATATTCTTATGACTCATAAAAAACAAATCTCATTCTAATGATAATTATCTAATCCTTCAATGAACATTTTCATGCCATAACCATCTTTAACCTTCATTAACCTTCTCTAACCATCCCTATCTATTCCTAACCTTTTTTTTATTTATTTATTTAGTTTATTTTTTAAAAGAAGATACTTTTTACGAGGACTCCTAATCAGAGATACTGTGATCGCATAAACAAATATAGGACTCTCTAACATAACCATCTTTAACCTTCATTAACCTTCTCTAACCATCCCTATCTATTCCTAACCTTTTTTTTATTTATTTATTTAGTTTATTTTTTAAAAGAAGATACTTTTTACGAGGACTCCTAATCAGGGAAACTGTGATCTCATGACTCATAAAACTCCTATCTGTCATTCTAAATTTTTTTACATAAACCATCAGTGAACATTTTATAATTAGTAAGGTTTAACAAATATAGCCATTCCTAACCCTCTCTAATCATCCCTAACCATTCCTAACCTTTTTTCTTTTTTTTTTATAGAGAGACTTTTACGAGGACTCCCAATCAGGGATACTGTGATCTCCTATAAAAAATATAGGACTCCTTAACAGCATTAATCAACCTTAACCATCTCTAACCATCTCAAACCTTCCCTAACCATCTTTAACCTTCATTAACCTTCTCTAACCATCCCTATCTATTCCTAACCTTTTTTTTATTTATTTATTTAGTTTATTTTTTAGAAGAAGATACTTTTTACGAGGACTCCTAATCAGGGAAACTGTGATCTCATGACTCATAAAACTCCTATTCTAAGATGATTTTAGTTGGGGTTCGGTCGAGGTTGATCCAAAAAAACACAAATTAAAAAAATGTATTTTTTTAATGAAGGATTATCAGGGTTAGAAAAGGTTTGAGATGGTTAGAGATGGTTAAGGTTGATTAATTCTGTTAAGAAGTCTTATATTTGTTTATGAGATCACAGTGTCCCTTATTCGAATTCCTCGTAAAAAACTTATTTTCCAAAAAAAAAAAAAGGTTAGGAATGGTAAGGGTTGGTTAGAGAGGGTTAGGAATGCCAATATTTGTTTAACCTTACTAATTATAAAATGTTCACTGATGGTTTATGTAATTAATTTTAGTATGACAGATAGGAGTTTTATCAAAAAGAGAGTTTGTTGACCGTAGATATTATTCTAAGATGATTTTAGTTGGGGTTCGGTCGAGGTAGATCCAAAAAAACACAAATTAAAAAAATGTATTTTTTTAATGAAGGATTATCTGCCAACGTTTCGGCTTACATTGTAAGCCATCTTCAGGGCTGTAGAAATACAATGTCATGAGAATACAGTAATATTTGAAATTAGTATAATAGAGAATTATAATATAATGTGATATCAAGAGTATGAAAGTAGAAAGCTGTGTAAGACAATTAAAAGTTTATGAAAACAATATTGAAAAAGAACCAATTTGAAAAAAAAAAGCAAACAAACAACTAATTGACAAGAAAAAATTGAAATATCATTAAAGCAGTAATTTGCCACACCTACCTATCATGAAGATGAGAGAGGACGTCCTGTCCCTAAGTTCACATTTCCATGACTAAACATTATGAATTTGTTTTGAGTTATGAAGTAGAAAGGGGAGTGGGGGTAGCAGGTACAAGGCAGGCGGAAGGTGTAAATGGAAAGCGGCCTGTTACAAGAGAGGGCAATAAAAGGACAAAGGAAAAAAAGGGAAGGGTATTATTGGGAATAAGTGACTTTGGAACTGAGAAAAATGTTTTGACAGGTTTATTGAGACGGAGGGTTGTTGGTTTTTAAAATGTTAAAAATGTTAGAATAAGTTGAGGAAATTTGTTCTATGTCTGTTCTGTCGTTAACTGGATAGTGTTGTAAGTTGATGTGAACGGTTTCAGACAAAAGACGTTTGTGTTGGTAGGGTTCAGTGGAAATAATGGTTAAGCTGTCGAAGTCAAATGTGTGTGCTTCATGAAAAAACATGTTTGTGCCCTCACCAAATAAACCTCTATCTTTTAAAATAATTCTTCTTTCAAGTTCACTTCTTTCGAACTTATTTATCTATAGGACCATGGAAGACTATCAGAGGCGGTTGGCAACAAGGAATGTCTCTCTGAGAGCTCTCCAAAAACTTCGGCTGAATTAAAGGAGTTCCAGGGCGTGAAAGAGCTCTAGACCAATGTCCCAAAGTTTTCACAGAATATTTGAAGAAAGAAAGAAAGAAGAAAAAATAAATTTTATTCTGGGACATAAGTCCCCTTGAATAACAAGAAGGTCACAGCTAACAGTATAGCTGTTTCTGACCAAGTCGCAACAATAAAAAAAAAAGAGTAAAAATAAAGAATAGGCTAATAATATAAAATATTTTGAACATAACTATGATAATATTTACAAGTTCATTAAAACAAATAAGTAATAAAAAGAAACTAAGTTAATATCACTAAATGCACTAACTTAATATCACAATTTTCATCTCTTTTGACAGAAGGTTAACTATGAATTCAATTATTTACATAAACCTTCTGTGAACATTTTATAATTAGTAAGGATACAAATTATAGGCATCCCTAACCCTCTCTAACCATCCCTAAGTATTCCTAACCATCCCTAACCATCTCAAACCATCTCAAACCTTCCCTNCTTATTCATAAGTTTAAGTGTCACATGTTATTTACTAATAACTTTGTAATTTACTCATTTGTTACAAATTTTAATAACAATAATGATAAATTGTAAAATTAATTCCTTTGTATTGATTTTTGCTCAATATCCACTGTACGAAAATTTTAATCAATCTTGCTCAAATTCCTAAAATATTGCATCATTGCTACGCTAAGGCGGTACGAAGTTCGCCAGGTCAGCTAGTATATCATATATATAGAGAAAAAAACTAACACTCGGGGCTGCGATATATAGTCATCAAGAACAGTTGGGATAGAGAGGGCATTACACTTACAAAAAGAAAAAAAAATTACATGGGGTAAAATTTTCGGGGATCTCTTGCCCTTCGTCGGTGAGGATCTCTCTTCACTCCTCACCGACGAAGGGCGAGAGATCCCCGAAGATTGTACTCCTTGTGATTTTTTTTTTCATTTTGCGTGTGCACTGCACGCCCTATCCCCCCTATTCTTGATTACTGTATATCGCAGCCCCGAGTGTTTAGTTTTTTCTATGCTCTCGATTTATATATATATATATTGCGAATCGTTATCCTTAATAGGATAGGTGGAGAATAGAATTTTATTTTAAAAATTTATTTAAATTAATTTAGTCGCATCAACTAAATTAATTGAAATAAGCGGCCTCGTGTAGAGAAAATTCATATACTTTCAATTCTGGAGTTATCTTCAAATTATATGAATTTGGAATGGTTTTAAAATTTAAAACAAGTGTATGATTTCATAAAATAATTAATAAATTTATGCAAGGTACACTGCGGTTGAAGTAACCTTAATAGGAGTGGGGGTTTACTAATAATGTCAAGTTCAATTAAAAATAGTTTATTTGATATAGTGATTGTATGCAAATAATAACGAATAAATAACAAATGTTTAGTTTAGAGTAATGGAAAATCAACGCTCAAACATTTGCTCAGAAATGTGATCGATACAGAAAACTAAAACGTAACACGGGGTAGTAGGGTAGTAGAAATAAGGGTAGAAAGACCTGCATAGTGTATAATAAGGGTTGGCTTGAGTCCGACCAGAGAAGTTTGAGTTCGGTGTGAGCCTGCCTCACAACTCTGACAAATGTCTTTAATTTGAAACGGCTCCAAGGGAAACTTCCCCGTCCGCATTAAACCTACGAGTATCTAACTACCCCACTGCTCCACCCCCCAAGGAAAAGCATATACAAAAATAATGTATTGATATTATTATATTATAGTTGGAAAGACTGAGCGCTATATAGTTCTGATCACTGGCTACAACGCTACCAATAGTCTTTTTTAAAAATTTTTTATTCTATTTCCTTGCATTTGTGGTGTACAATTAATGAGGGATTAAATACCACAACAAATACAGTATTTAAAAAAGATATAAAAGCAAAAAAAAAAAACGAAAGTCGATATATTTTTCGAAAAATAAGCTCTGTGAGAATTCAATTAGGAGCAGGGAGTTTAAAATTTATTTAACCCTAACTGATATTGCTATTGTCTTTTTTGAAATAATTAATAGATTAAGTAAATATTTGTTCTTCTCCCTGCGATATTTTAGTCATTTTATTGAATTCATAGTTAACCTTCTGTCAAAAAAGATGAAAATTGTGATATTAAGTTAGTGCATTTAGTGATATTAACTTAGTTTCTTTTTATTACTTATTTGTTTTAATGAACTTGTAAATATTATCATAGTTATGTTCAAAATATTTTATATTATTAGCCTATTCTTTATTTTTACTCTTTTTTTTTTTTTATTGTTGCGACTTGGTCAGAAACAGCTATACTGTTAGCTGTGACCTTGTTATTCAAGGGGACTTATGTCCCAGAATAAAATTTATTTTTTCTTCTTTCTTTCATATTCTTCTGATCGCAATTTAGCCTGGTTGTATCGAATAAATCGCATGCGTTCGCTTTCAACCTTAGCAAACATATCAACAAAGTATTGATGGAATAGCTGACAATTTCGTAGAATATAGTTGTCCGGATTTAGTCTAACCATCAATCGGTGTGCGTAGTAGTTCATTGAACTAACTTTCTTATTTCCAAATCGTACTGACAGTGTTGTCTCGTCGAGTAATTTTTATAGCTCTGTTGTCAACTGGATCACCAACCGTAATAACAGCAACCTCATCAACAGTTGGAGCGTTGAATCTGACATGCTGTTCACCTAATGGTACTTCGTCGGCTTTTATGACGATTTGATAGTTGTCATTTTGCAATCGTGGCGAAACTCTTTTAATCAATCGAATTAGTTGATTCTGATCTTCTAAAAAATTTTCCAGCAACATCACAATTGCTCTTTCCTCTCCTTGTTCAATGAAATTATACTGGCACCAAGTCGTCACGCGCTCTTCACAATTGCCCATAAAATAAATTTGAAGAAATTTCGGATCATCATCAGGCATTAGCATTAATGACCCGATATTATGGTACACCTGGCCTTGTATTTTAAATGTAGTTTCAAAATTACGTCCATCGGATGCGAGATCGCAAATTTTTAGTTGCCTCAAATGACGTCAATTGGAAGCAAGAATTAAATTTGCTTATCTTACGCAAAAATAATTTTGAATCATCTGAATCGCCAGCAAGAAGGGATAATAAAGGTTCCGGCGGAGTGGGTAGAGGTGACAACACAACTTTTCCTGATGCGCAGCACATGCCGGGTGTTTCAGTCCGAAATTTCAATGCCTGACAATATTGACATACTTTATCCATTGCACTGATAGCAATTTTTGAATGCGCAGAGTAGTTAATATCTGGTGCATATTCGAAAGCAAGACGAACAAATGATGTACGTGTTAATGAGCGGCTGGTCTGCTGCCTCTGTCGTTCTTGCACTCGTGCAGTAACTATGTTCCGTTCTCGTGCCGCTCTTGTTCTTCTAATGGTCTGTTGCAGACGTTCGTCACGCTGTTCCTGAGATTCTTGTGCACGACCCTCTGTTGTCCTGATTCTTTGAGCTGCATTTCTTGTTGCGATTTGTTCTGCCGACTGATCAGCTCTTTCAACACGTTTGCGTCGTGCCTCTCTGCTCCTTGCGTTGTTGAGGTTAGATTTTTTCGGTGGCATTGGACTGAAAATAATAATTTAAACGTTCAAATATTAAAAAAAAAAAAGCTGAAAAATATGCTATAATAACACATTAAATTGAGAAGTGCACAATAATTTAAAAAAATATTTGTACAATTATTGAAAAAGCGTGGGGAGCTTTGTACCATTATCTTATACAAATTTTAATCAACTTTTATAACTATAGGATAATACTTACATGTATATATTTCAATTAAATATTTTTGAACAATGAAGCACAAATAATAGAAAAGCAGGAATTATTTCACTGTATTATCTTCAATATATATAAATTTAATTTACACTTTAGTCTAAGCAACACGTAGCCGTCTATGCTAATACCAAAATTATTATGGATATCTTTAAATAAATAATACATTTGTATTTCGTCTACTACAAAATAAATTTAACCTATACTTTAGTCTCAACAACACGTAGTGGTTATGCTATTAAATTGTAGCTTATATAATACGTTTGTAGGTTAAACATAGCAGCGCCATTTATTGATTGTTTACTCAATCCAGTCAACAGATGTCGGCATCTGTTAAAATCATTTGGAGCTAACGGATAATAGGCAAATAATTTGCTATAAAATAATATTGGGACCATAATTTAAAATATAAGCTATCTTTCAAGTTGGATCAAACCGCACACGGTGTGCAAATTTGGTTCAAATCGGTTAAGTAGTTTAGGAGTTCATCGCGGACAAACAACGTGACACGTAATTTATATATATTAAGATTTACATGTTATACACATAAATATTACATATTCTATTACTTCTGTTATTATTCATGGATTAAAGCTGAAAAGAGGGGTGGTAATGAGGCTTTAGTGTGCGAACAACTGTCAACAGTAATAAATTTGAAGCAAATAACTTTTCTATTAGTTTTTATAATAAAAAATGTACTCTATACATTTTAATTATTTTTAACGGTTATTTTGTTATTTAATAAAATATTTGTTCATTCATTCACACGCTCGCTAATAATACACACGCACATGAATTTATATGTATATATATTTTACACTAAATTTTCTATCAAGAATTTTCTATTCTATTCTATGAAGAATTTTACACTAGATCAATGAAGAATTATGCCTTGCACTAACTTAAAATCACAATTTTTACATTTTTTTAATTGAAGATTAACCATGAATTTAATCAAATAACTAAAAAATCAAGGGGAGAAGAACGAAAATTTACTTAATCTATTAATTATTTCAAAAAGACAATAGTAATATCAGCTAGGGTGTTAAAGAAATTTTAAACTTCCTGCTATTAATTTAATTCTCAAAGAGCTAATTTCTTAAAAATCTAATTCAAACAGTAAAATATGATTTGTGAAATACAAATTAAGTACTCTTCACACTAGAAATATTGTGAATAAATATTTACAATATTGTTAAAGCCAGCAACGTGAAACTCTTTATCGTACAAAAATTACCCTTCATGGAGATTTTTTTTCATTGGCAAATAAGAAGGTGCTCAGAGACATAACAACCCAGTCAGATTTGTAGGACGGGTTTTGCAGTTCCCTGAACCCGCAGTCAAGAATGGCTGTTTTGGAATTAGCAGTTGCGCAAACAGGTACTTTGATGTGCTGGAGAAACCCCCCTCCCCACCCTCTGTTCGTTTAAATTTTCCCTTTTGCGAGAGAGATACATAATACATTTACTCTTCAGAATTACATTCCTTGAACTCATTAATATACCTCCTGAGTTTTTTAAAGAGCCATTCCACTTTTGCCTCTCTAAATGCACGCTTCTTCAACTCATCCGTGCTTTTCGGATCACAATAAAGTACTGGAGATTAGTCACATGTAGCAGTGCGATCAATCATATGTGTGGGGTTGTCAGCACGCAGTCTATGATTACATTAGTACTTAACAGTTCATGGACCCACCTGATATATATATATTGTGAAACCCCTACGTAGACCATTATTTTCCCTTAGTATACTACTATTCATGCTGAGACTGTAACATCGTAATAAGCATTCCCAGAATCCCCCACTCTCTACAGTTCCCAGCTCCAGCCTAACACACCTCTCCTCCTCGCAGTTCTTCTGTGTAGCTCGTCCCAGTCACTTCTCCCAGGGTTCGCCCATCCGATGCAGTTGTACCTTTTGTATTAGCTTAAGAGTTAGCAAGTAGTTACGATTGTACCTATTATTTCGGATGTAAAATAAAACATATCTTTTTAAAAACTCAACCGAGTCGAAAAGATATATAA
>KZ807696.1:108447-132949 GCA_000696205.2 Oncopeltus fasciatus | reverse complement strand
TATTTATTTATTTATAAACGTTTATTAGGAATGACAATTTAAAATATAAATTCGAGACCACTTATATGTCTACTATAGAAATCATAAAAATTAAAAAAAAATTTTTTCTAGTATCAAAGAAAGAATTTACAGAGAGATAAAAAGAGGTAGCTTAGAGGCCAACCAAAATTTAAAAACATAGTTTTAGGTAAATAATCTAAATGGTTATTATCACTACCAATGAATATAGAACTATCATACCTTCTGTTATCCGTCTTCATTGGTTTCTGCAAACCATCCTCCGTTGGCTAGCGCTTTCGGAAAATGTCCATCTTCACTGTCTGTATGACTGTCACTGTCTGTATTCAACTCACATAAACTTGAGTTGAATACAGACAGTGACAGTGAACACATGTACTCGGCCACGAGGATGGACAATGTCCAAAAGCGCTCGCCAACAGAAGATGGTTTGCAGAAACCAATGAAGACGGATAATAGAAGGTATGATAGTTACATAGTTTTTACTTTAATTGTGTAAAACGTAATGATTGTGTAATTCTCCTGTAGTGTTGCTTTTTCAAAATTTTTACGAAATATGCTTGTTAAGGAAGAAATTTACGAATGTAACTGCGATACTTGAACTCTTAACTCAACTGGCTTTTACGCTAATTATTCTCTCAGAATTTTAAATTAAATTTTGTAATTCACTCATATTTGTGTGCACCATTAATGTGAAGTCTGCCTAGCTTACAGAGCCTCTTCGTGATGGGCCTTGTTTTTTCTTTGTTTTTTTTTTTTCATTTTTTCAGATCATAACGCCTCATAACTGTTATCTCTGCATAACAGTTATCTCTGCTTTATGATATTCCCCTTAACGCCCCATAAATTGATAATAATCCTGGTTAGGTTGAATAGTGAACTGACAATCTATGCTATGACTTCAGTGGGGGGGGGGGGATTCGATTCGCAAATTGAGAGGGAAGATTGCTTGGTAATATTGGGCGGTCACCTTGTTAGCGGATTAATCGAACGAGCGGGACTTGCAGCGCAGTAATCTATGTGTTTAGCTCAGCCAGGTGATCTATTGTTAATGGCTGGAGTTGATTCGTCAGCAAGGCATGAAAACAGTACATCAAGCTAGCCGTGTACAGTTTTGGATAACGTCACATATTACATACACGCAGGAAATGAAAAAAAATAACTACTGTAAAAACATTATATATACAACAATATATTTACAGTTACATAAAGTTAATAATATTATTATTAATAAGACACAACTTAAAAAAAAAAATCTGAGAGCTTATAATCCCTGGCAGATTTCTCATGTTTCACAAATAGATGAACGGTGAACGGGTAATAATCGGGTGAACGGTTGAACTGTGATGAACGGATGAATGAACACAAGAACTGTGAATGAACAGATGAACTTTCAACGGATGAATGGATGATAGATGGATGAACGGATGGATATTTATTATTTATTATGGATATCTTTAAATAAATAATACATTTATTATGATGTATATCTTTGAATAAATAAATTTAAATAATTCCTCTTTCCCTCTTATTTAAATATCCTTAAATAAGAGTGAAAAAGGAAAATTAGTTCCCCAGCAGTAAAGAACAATAGGCTTAAAAGGCGTAACCATAAAAGTAACTTTAATGAACTGGGAGAAATCTTTGACAGGTTTATTCTTGATGAGGAGTAATGGTTTTTTTAGAATGTTGAAAATGTTTGAATAAGTTGAAGAAATTTGTTCTATGTCCGTTCTGTCGTTAACTGGATTGTGTTGTAAGTTAATGTGAACGGTTTAAAAGAAAAGGCGTTTGTGTTCATAAGGTTCAGTGGAAAGAATGGTAATGTTGTCAAAGATTGTCCAAGATGTTCTGGGTAGTTTTTTTTTTTTGCTTGATTGGAGTTAAATCATTAGCTAAACTGAAAACAGGAGGTAATGAGGTGTTTCATATGATATGCGCGTAGGTTGGATAACAAGGGTAAAGATAATTTCAAGTTGAGAACAACATATGATAAAAATAGGTTAACTCCACAAATATCGTACATATATAAAATATTTCTTCAACTTATTTTAGATTTCAAGCTTGAAATTTGAGTGAGCTCAAATAATGTTTATCCTGTAAAACTTTGATGTTTCTCTTATTTTTTTAAAATTTAAATTTTAGCTTATGGTAGAACGTACCACAAAAAAAACGGTAGCCAGCATATCATAAATACACCCATGATGATTCCAAGCGTCCGGGCAGCTTTGTGCTCAGTCCTCCAGCTTGTAGGGGCCCTCACACTGGTAGTACCTAAAAAGAAATTAACATTATTCAATAAAAGAATAAAATAAAATTTAAAAAACAAACAGAAAAAATAAGGTTAGTAGTAATAAAAAAGTGGAGTAAGATGAAGAAATCGAATAATTTAAAATAACAGCATTATCTTATATACAAAATTCGGCTTTGATATGCACATTTAAATGTATGGAATTATAAATAGCATACAAATGAGTTTTTAACCGTAAAAATTATTAGTAGATTTTTTTTGTTTGGGTTCGGTCAAAGTAGATAAACAGAACATGATTAATCACAAAAATGACGGAGAAAACTGAAAAAAACTGCCCTCAAAAAACACGAAATATATGAAAGACACACATTTGACTTTGATAATATTACCATTCCACTGAACCCTGTGAACACAAACGCCATTTATCTGAAACCGTTCACATAACTTATAACGCTATCCAGTTAACGACAGAACTGACATAAGACAAATTTCTTCAACTTAAACCTGTCAAAGATTTCTTCTAGTTCATTAAAGTTACTTATTCGCAATAATGTTCTACCTTTTTTCTTTTTATAGCCCCCTTTTGAAGCAGACCGCTCTCCCTTTGTACCTACCGCTTCTTACCCCCCACTCTTCCACCACCTACATTATCCATCTCGAAATTTTCTCCTAATTTCCAAGACTCTCAGTCATAAATATGGTTTCCAGGTGGAAGAATAATTTTTTTCTACATAGTTGTAAATTTTTTCCCCACAACATTTGATATCATACTATTTATGATATACCATTATATGAAATAATAATGTAAATGTTTTTCTTATGATGTATTTCAATAGCCATGAGGATGGCTTAAACTGCTGCCGAAATGTTGGGATAGTTAAAAAATACACATTTTTAATATTTTATTTTTAGGATCTAATCCTAATCAATCCTTGACCGAACTCCAACAAAAAAACAAATAGCATACATTACTCATGTTGAACAATACATTCAGAAAAGGATGTAGACTAAAATCTGAAAAACAGGTTTTTAGTTTTGAAACCTATACTGGATTTAATCGGGTCATATATTATCTCAATCAGAAAATTTTAATTAAGAATGACCAAATAAATGATTAAATATGTGTCTAAAATTCAATAAATATATTCCATTTCAATGGCAGCACAATTTAAACTCGTTGGGTGAACAACTATTTTTCAAACTCTTATGTTCTCCATTCATCGCTCAGAATAATTCTTTGGATACTTACAATATAGTTACTTTTTAGGAAGTTGAATTAGTATTATTTGTAGTTGATTCTTGTCCTATCACAAACTTCGCTATATTAAATGTAAATAACTAAAATTGATAGATTTTTACCGTGAAGATTTAATAATACTAATGTATAGAATTTGTTTTAGCTGGGTCAAGATTTATTAAAAAAAACAAAAAAAAAAACACAATTTTATATTGTATACCATCTTTAGAGCTACATGAAGGCAAGAAGGGTCGTGTTTGGGTGAGAGGTAAGTGTTGCATATAATGAATCAATTTAACCAATTAAACCCTGATGATGGAATGCAATGTATACCAAAACGTCAGCAGATAATACAAATATATTTCTTTATTATAACTGCACTTTTTTTATCAATCTTAACCAAACCTCAACAAATTCTCTGGTAGTAAAAAGCTGGTCTTCTCTGATCTGAGAGAATTTTTAAATGAATTATTGTAATCAAGGTGGGTAAAAATATTATGACCTTTAGCTCAAATTTTGATATCGTATGTTATTATGTTTTGTGTATTTATACGTTGCCCGTTAACAGGCAATAGCCGTTCCCTATTCCATGTTATTATCACAGCCAATTGACAACCCATTCTAAGCAATTTAGATATGTCACTTTCTTTAAAGGATGTAATAAACAAATTTAAATAAATAAAAATGTATAGAATCTTATAATAATATATAAAAAATTAAGTCCATTGTAAGTTGTATACGAAATTTCTCAGAAAAGACTAGACCGATTTAAATGAAATTTGGAATTTAGTTTTTATCCGACTCGCTTTTTCAGTATTTCATATGGGGACGACCTATTAAACTTACGAAGGTAAAATTAATAGATGAAATTCTGAAATTTCTTTGAAAAAGAACTTATTGACCAATGTTGTATAATAATAATAGGGTACCAGAAACGTGTAAAAATTTACATTTATTCTTCTCTTTTAAAAGATGGGTTTAGCCCATAACCGCCAGGTAGTTCATGGGATCCGTTTGGGTCTCGCAATCCTGTCGCTGCGGGTTCAAATCCCAACCAGGTGAATCTTTTATTTGTAAATGAAGGTTGTCCTGAGCCATGGGTGCTTAGAATGGGGGGGGGGGGGCAACCTGTAGATAGCTCTTCCCTTATTGATCCTAATTGGAAAAAAAAAGTGGGTTTTGTTTGGAATTGTAAGAGATTTGGCCGAATATATTTATTCTCTTGAATTTATTAGGTGCACTTGACAATCACATTGGCCCTATTTTGCTCAATTAAAAACTCAGCATTTCTTTTTTTCACAAGCAAAATACCAAATTTTAATAACAAAAATAAATACTGTGATTTTTAGGGATACGGAAATAGAGAAAAACACACACACACACACATGTATATATATATATATATATATATATATATATATATATATATATATATATATATATATATATATATATATATATATATATATATATATATATATATATATATATATATATATATATATATATATATATATATATATATATATATATATATATATATATATATATATATATATATATATATATATATATATANAAAATAATAATTCATAAATAAATAATATTCTATACTATATAAAGTAGGTAATTAATCTTTAGCCTATTTCTCCTTGGATCGAAGGGTTCGTTGGAAGTTTAATGAGCCACTAGCGGTTGAGGGTGGTACCACAGAGTTAAGTATCAGTAAACTTAGCGGAATGAAGCTCTAACTACCTCGTTGAAGGGAGCTTGGGAAGGAGGGCTCGCTCAGTTATTACTGAACACGTGTTCCTCCTCCCTTCTTCCATGGCGAAGAAAGCTAACAAAGAGGAACGGGAAACTTATTTGCTAACTCATCTTCGTCTGGATCTCCTACACTCTCCCAGAGACTTAAAGGTCAGTACCCCCTTGCTTGGTCAGAGCTTCTCCTTACTGCTTTTACAGTATTCAGAGGGAATTTCGTTTAAGAGATAACAATTAAAATTATATTATTGTTGATTTTATTTCCCTTAATGGTATATATAAGTTTCTTGTTGTTTTAAAGTATTAACGCATGTGCTAACCATCAGTTTATTTGGTGCCTTCTGCAGCGAGAGGACCTAGAGTAAGAAGAATGACAAGAGGTTCGAGGGAGGTCATTGGTAAAAGAGACATATATTCAGTCAGCCAAAAGATTCTTGTTCTACTGTGTAGCCATTGGGTACGGTTTAATAAATTCAGCATGCAAGTGGTATTTGTCTAGTTTAAGTATCAAGTATATAAATTTGGTGTACAGGAATTACTCATGACTTAAGTTCAGATTTTACCCATGTGTGGAATTGCTCTTACGAATGATAAATTGTGATTGTGAGACTTAGCCTTAAAGGACCATGTAGTTTACAGGTAAGAGTATTCGGAGAAATATTTGACTGCTCATTTTGTCCAAAGACATAGGAGATATATAAGTTACAGGATGAAAGTTTCCTATACTAGACTGTAGAAAGAAGGTGGAATGGTGATTACAATACAGAATGAAATACTGATTGTCCTTTCTCGGCCAAGTTTGCATTAATTATAGGAAAAAGAACAACATTTGCAGTGCAATTGCACACAAGCTCTAGCTTATCGTAGTAGATAATGACGAGGGCAATAGTAAATGAAAAGTTCCATGCCATCTGACGAGTGCCCTCAAGAGTCTGACAGGTTTAATAAGAATGAAGATTATGGAAGGCTTCCAACGGGTCCCTCAAGAGTGTGACAGGTTTAATAAGAATTAAGGTTATGTAAGGCTTCCAACGGGTCCCTAAAGAGTCTGACAGATTTAATAAGAATGAAGATTATGGAAGGCTTCCAACGGGTCCCTCAAGAGTGTGACAGGTTTAATAAGAATGGAGGTTATGGAAGGCTTCCAACGGGTCCCTCAAGAGTCTGACAGGCTTAATAAGAATGAAGGATATGGAAGGCTTCCAACGGGTCCCTCAAGAGTGTGACAGGTTTAATAAGAATGAAGATTATGGAATGCTTTCAACGGGTCCCTCAAGAGTGTGACAGGTTTAATAAGAATGAAGATTATGGAATGCTTTCAACGGGTCCCTCAAGAGTCCGACAGGATTAATAAGAATGAAGATTATGGAAGGCTTCCAACGGGTCCCTCAAGAGTCTGACAGCTTCATTAAGAATGAAGGTTATGGAAGGCTTCCAACGGGTCCCTCAAGAGTCTGACAGCTTCATTAAGAATGAAGATTATGGAAGGCTTCTAAGGGGTCCCTCAAGAGTGTGACAGGTTTAATAAGAATGAAGATTATGGAATGCTTTCAACGGGTCCCTCAAGAGTCCGACAGGATTAATAAGAATGAAGATTATGGAAGGCTTCCAACGGGTCCCTCAAGAGTCTGACAGGTTTATTAAGAATGAAGGTTATGGAAGGCTTCCAACGGGTCCCTCAAGTGTCTGACCCAATCTTAACTTTTTTGCAAGTTATACTATTCCATAATATTTTATTCCACTAACAAATTCAAATCCAATTATTTAAAACTTGATTACAGTATGAATAAATAAAAAATGATAAAATAAAATAGATCTACACTTTATATACAAAAATACGTTCATATAATAAAATCCAAACTGGAGAAAATACGAAAACTTTTGAAGCAAATAAAACACCAAGTTACTCTAATTAAAGACAATAATAATGAACACAGCCTGGAATAAGTACACGTCCACAGCCTAGCATGAACCTGATTTTGAGAACTATAATATTAGGCAATGAAATAAATGTATTTAAATGGCATGAAAAAATAACTATACTGGAATATTAATAAATAAAAATAGTTGCTATACATAACTACCCACCTAAAATTGATCTTCGAACTGTCAAATAAAATACATTTGGATTTATTACTCATTGTCTTAAAAAAATTATTTAATTTCGTTTAATTATTTTAATTATTGCATAGTTTTGATTAGTCATTAGTCTTACTATTGGGTAGACTAAATTTTAATAAAATTTATTAATTTAATTTAGTAATTAAACCAACATCTTATTTATTAGGATTTCATATTTGTGATTTCATTACATACATTAGCAGTTTATTTTCAGTATTTATGTACGGTATCACCGTAACTTACCGTGTCTAATTAAAAAAAAATTAACTAAATTAATTAGGTATACGAGCATTGTCATGTTGTAGCGAATTTTTTTTCCAGGACAATTTAGCTACTGGGGGCATTTGTGTCTCACATAGTGAAAGAGAGAGAGAGACGAGCAGGCGAAGGGGGGAGACAAGGAGAGGAAATAAGGGAGCCATTGAGGTGGGGAGGCATCGTAAGAGGGCGAAATTCGGAATCTGCCTTACTGCAGTACAGAATTTGCACATGTTTACAGGGTGGGCTCTTGGCGAGGATATGTATGCAACTACAGCCTTCCAGACCCTCGGAGCCTGCCAAGCGGGCCCAAGATAAGCCAACCCTCTCACACACATACACTTTTCCTCTCCCACATCCCACCTCGTAACCCCAGCTCACCCTCCATTTATCTCGATGTCTCCACCCCTTAAAAAACAAGCAACTATAGTTTAATAGCTATAATTATAATAAATAGGTACTTTTAGTGGGTTTTAAATTTTCTTAGTTTTTGCACTCACTTCGGACATCATCACTATTATTCGAGATATATCTATTTTTTTTTATATCTGATTGACGAACGTTTGTTATACAACTATTATTGCTTCATATGAAGAAAATAACGAAGTTGGNTATATTTCAAGTTTATAATAAGTTATAGACAGCAGTCTGCAGAATTTATAAATTCTTTTAACGATTTATGTATTTCCTGAAGATATTCTTTGATTCTATATTCTACAAATATATGTCTTTAAAGATAATGTCATAATGTGTTTAATGTTGTAATGTGCTCTACGAAAATAACGCATGTTCTAAATTGTAGCTACTATGGCACGGGAAGACTCCCCCATAATTTAACCCAATCTGGAGAGACCTACTCATAAACGCGTTAAAATCTCTTTACGTCAGGAACTTGGAAAGAAGTTAGAATATCAGATTTTAAAGTTTATTTACACCTTAATTTTTCTTGGGAAACGTACAACAAAAATTGAATTTCTTTATTATTATAAATGTTATATGTTTTATAAATTATCATATTTCTTTGTTATATGTTTTATTATGTGTTATCACATTAAAGAAAATGCTTTAAATGTTTATTTTATATGAAAATGCAGTTTTTAAAGAAGAAAATTATGGTAGAGAAAAATGTGTTAATGTTGATAGAGAGATTTAGGTATAAATTAATCTAAAAAGAATTTTTTGAGTCAACCAATGAAATTGCCTTGAATTCTGGAAAGCAGTTCAGCGGTAAAATTATTACAAAATTTTTGAAGTGAATGATAAAATAATAATATATATTGCAGATCCGGTTCATGATGATGAACTCATGATCAAATGATTTTGGATCATGAGTGCTGTTTCATGTTAAACTGATAGAATGCTTAAAAAGGTATATACCTAATGTTACCATTTGTCATAGATTACACTGGGGAACACATTTTTTGTTGAGTTACATCTGACACTGTTTTTTTACTAATTCTTGGCGTCTGAATCTGAGAATAACCTCAGATTTTATCTATCACGTCAACTTTTTAAACTACAGGATATTCTCAGAAATCATAAAAATCATGAATTTAAGAAAACACTTAGTAAACAAGTACCAAATATACAGTTTACAAAACATTTAATGTAAGTTAAATCAAGTTCATACATATAAAATTGTTTAATTAATGAACAGTACTTAAAACTTAAGATAAAAATTTGCGTTTGCAGCTTTTTCTGGAGTGTTTATTTAGTGTACATTTGTGCTTGATGCTCCAAAAATAGTCAGCCATCAATGGTACGTCCCATCCACCTTGATACCTTGCTTCCATGACCTTCAAAGGATTCGCTTTCATCTGCACCATATCCGTATTCCCCTTCTTCTAAAGAGGGAAATTCATTGAAAACCTGCACAAGGACTTCAGCTGAATGCGGTACTGGGCGTATAGCTTACGGTAAACTAGGATACTCTATTTTACATTTGTCTTTCTTGTTATATCCAGATGTTTTCACTATCCAAATGTAACAATCACTTGAATGATCTTTGGGCTGGCACCAAATCATAGGTATACCAAATGGAAGCTTAGCGCGTGTTCCCTTGGTCCACGTCCGTAAACCCTCAACACATTATTTACACACTTTATAAGGTGCCCATGCTTTATCTTGATCACCAAGTTTCACTTTAAAATTGGCAAAATATGGTTGTCTGACAAATGTACTGATCTTTGTCATTTGACTGGGAATGATAAAACAGCTATATATATGATATAACGAATTGGGGCTGTTTTCTCACTTTCGACGTGTAGGAGCAGAGGTAGCCATAAGGAAACGTTTCCGTTCAAACACACTAAGTAGTTCTGTATACTTCCGTAATGAAATACTAAATACTGCTTACCGACACACAACGTTTCACCGCAGTATAACAGACGTAACTAAACAGCCAGCTCTAGACCAGCATGCGCCCCACCCACATAGAAACCG
This sequence comes from Oncopeltus fasciatus, assembly GCA_000696205.2. Taxonomy (NCBI): domain Eukaryota; kingdom Metazoa; phylum Arthropoda; class Insecta; order Hemiptera; family Lygaeidae; genus Oncopeltus; species Oncopeltus fasciatus. Next base: position 122,858 of record KZ807696.1, on the reverse strand, counting down.
AATGTGACGTGATAGAAGAAAACTAAAAACAGTTTTCAAAAACCAGCTTGTCTAATTCTAAAGAAAAAAGCTAAAAAATCTAACTCAACAGAAATTGAGTTTCAAATTGTTCTCCAGTGTAATTCAGGGATAAAATGTATTCTGAAATAGATGGAAAATAAGGCATTTCAATTCACTCCCTCAAAAGATATTATAGTACCTAAAATAATAATACCTAATTGTATGTAATAAAAAGAAACTTAGACACTTATTATTGAACTTCGAATTCGCAAATGTAAATCTACGAAAGCAGAGTCGAAGTGACAACATTTCGACACGGTTGTTAAGATCAGCTGTAGAATCTATGACTGGATCTCCATAGGCCTACGTGAACCTCCTGATCCATATTGTTTTTCTGTCGACATGAAGTGGCAAGGTCACTCGTGACCTGCACGAGAAGACCAACTTTGCCCTGGCCCCAAGTATCAGATCCCGTCACCCCTACACAGAGACTTAAACTGCATCTCCATAGACCTATTCTACCGACATGAAGTGGCAAGGTGACTCTTGACCGCCCCATACTTCCACCAATCCGGGTATTGCGGTACCACCAGCGCCCTCCTCAGCAGTATCTGCAGTGATGGCCAGACAACCGCGCTCTAGAACTCGGCGCCTCTGCATTGATTGTCCAAGCCATGACCTGCACGAGAAGCCCAACTTTGCCCGGGCCCCAAGTATCAGATCCCGTCACCCCTACACAGAGACTTTAACCCAATTTACACAGCCTTTAACTAGTGTTGCCGAATTTTAACAATTTCATACATAGTATATAATGAGCATATGCGGTAGTTAATGCGACACCTCTTCTGTTTAGAACAGTTCTGAAATGAATATTGAGTATAATATTTAATCTTGCAAATGTTAAATTTTGCCAAACCACATTAATACGCGGAGTTAACTGAGTAATATGTTACTTAAATAAAATCAATAAATTTGCTAAGCTTTCAAAGTATAAGGTTAGAGAAAATAGTCCAAAACACCCAGGTTCTCCTTATAAAAACGAATTTCAAAAGTATATTTGATTAATTAAAAATATGAAAATTAATTGATAATTAGAAACTTCACAAATTAAGACGGAAAGGAGAGTGGGGGAGGAATAGAACAATTCTATCAATTGTCTTCCTAAACATAGAAAAAATAATAGTAGCTTTGATTAGTTCTTAAAAACTCCGTAAAACGAAGGTGCGTAAATAAAATTACCCACGTTTAATTTAAATAAACATATATAACACAGCACCGACAAAGGGCGTGAGATCTCCGAAAATTTTACTCCTAGTGATTTTTTCTTTTTGTATGTTCAATGCACTCTCTATCCCATCTGTTCTTGATTACCATATATTGCAGCCGCGAGTGTTACATTTTATATATGGGAAGACTCCCCCATAATTTAACCCAATCTGGAGAGACCTACTCATAAACGCGTTAAAATCTCTTTACGTCAGGAACTTGGAAAGAAGTTAGAATATCAGATTTTAAAGTTTATTTACACCTTAATTTTTCTTGGGAAACGTACAACAAAAATTGANATATATATAATTTTTAAAGAACCATATGAGACTATTTCTAAATATTTGTCTATAGCGTGTTATCGTTGGCAATTAAAAAAAATTATAGAACACAATAGATGTAAAATGTAATTTTCACAATTCGTTTTCAATAACAATTTAAGGAATTTACTTATGATGGTTCAGCCCATTTTTCACTCTACCCGGCTTGAACTAAGTTTTAATGGTCATCATTTTTAAATTTAATATTTTGATTCTTAATTAAAGTTATTTATTTAATATTATTTATTTCCAAATTTAATGAAACTCTTTAGTTTTTCCTCTAGTGATCGAGTGAACGGAACTTCTTTTTTTTTACCGTAGATATTACTAGATTTTTTTTGTTGGGGTTCGCTCAAAGTAGATCCAAAAAATGCAAATTTAAAAAAAGTGTATTTAAAAAAAATTATCTGCCAACGTTTCGGCTTGTAAGCCATCTTCGGGGCTATCTTGAAGACGAGAGAGGACATCCTGTCATGAAAATGTGAACCCAGGGACAGAACGTCCCCTCTCGTCTTTTTGGATCAACCTTGACCAAATCCGAACAAAAAAACATCTTATAGTAGAATCAAAAGGAGAGTTTGTTGACCGTAGATATTATTCTTAGATGATTTTAGTTGGGGTTTGGTCAAGGTAGATCCAAAAAACACAAATTCCATTTCCATGACTAAAATATGAATTTTACTTCTAAACAATCTGAGAGATTGAGCAGGTACCTGCTCCCCCCACCCCTTTTACCTCTCACATTGTGTAGAAGTAAAATTCATATTTTAGTCATGGAAATGTGAACTTAGGAACAGGACGTCCTCTCTTATCTTCATGATAGCCCTGAAGATGGCTAACAATGTAAGCCGAAACGTTGGAAGATAATCCTTTATTAAAAAATACATTTTTTTAAATTTGTATTTTTTTTGGATCTACCTTGACGAACCCCAACTAAAATCATCTAAGAAAGCATCTTATAGTAGTTTTCGAGTGTATGATGATTACAAGATGGATAGACATATCTGGTGGTTGAAATGTTAAAACTGACGTTGATCTTAGTACTTGTACTCATGAGGTTTCCTAGTCTTTCTTTCAAAAGAGACGAGACAAGGATTGTGTTTAGTAAATATTGATTGTCACGATTCCGAATCACTTATTGTGTGACTAATACAAGTATTTTGGCCGATCTTCAATCGCCAGTTTACTGAAATAATCACCTGAGTTCTAGCTAATAGCTACTGTGATACAATATAATGGATATTATGATACTGAACAAGTTCATTGCAAGATATGGCTTACTGTATATGACTAGAAACACAGTCAACCCAACTATTTGACTTCAGCGAGATTATTATGAGATTGTTCGCGTGAGGGTGATCCAATTTTGGTATATTGTTTGGAGATTGTCCTCAAGGAAGTTTCATTTATTAAGAGTGGCATACAACTTTTGTCTAACAGAACTTTTAGTATTTACTAATCCTAATACACCAGAAAATAAATTTTAATAAAGTAATGTTTACTTCAGTGGGAATTATTGTTTCTAACTGTTTATTGCTGACTTAATTTATTGACTGATGGAAATATAGCTAACACCGATCGATTAACTTTTCCGATTAACTAGTTCCTCAAAGTTTTCCCATTTAAGCACGTTCATATCTTGGCGGCAGGTTTACACAGGTTCAAGTTCAAGGTATAAGTTCAAGGTATAGTTCAAGTTAAAGGTATAAGTTCAAGGTATAGGTTCAAGTTCAAGGTATAAGTTCAAGGTATAGTTCAAGGTATAAGTTCAAGGTATAAGTTCAAGATATAAGTTCAAGATATAAGTTCAAGGTATAAGTTCAAGGTTCAAGTTCAAGGTATAAGTTCAAGGTATAAGTTCTAGTTCAAGTTATAAGTTCAAGGTATAAGTTCATGGTATAAGTTCAAGTTATAAGTTCAAGGTATAACCTATATAGTCAGCATTTTGTGATGTAAATAAACTCGTTTCCAGCACTAAAAATACTGTCATTTCTTCATTTTGAAAGGCAAAATCTTTACGAGATGTTAATGAACTAGATTATATTTGAATAAATATAATAATAATTATAAATTACAAATATAATAATAATAAAAATAGATAAATTTATTATTAGACAAGTTGCTGTTTTCCTATAGAATAAAGACAAATTTTGAATTGTTTTAGCAAAAAAAAAAATACTGCATCAATGAATTTAATATAATTGGGAATAAGAAATAGTTTTTAATTGGGAATAAGGTATTGGTTTTCATGGTACTAAAGCCTACAGTACCATGAAAACTTTTTACGGCAATTACGATTTCAGACAATCATATAACTTACTCAGTCTTTTATAATGCAGTTGTAAGCGACATGCCCACTTTCATTAGGAAAAAACATTCTTTGCGCCTATTTAAACTAAAATTATTTGTTAATAGTATATTTTTTTTTAAGTTCAATCATATGAAGACTTATGGCACAATTTATAACTTATTCGACAAAATGACAGAGGGAATACTTCAGATGGAAGAATACAATTGAAGAGGTAGCTGGGGTTCTGACAAAATATTGGTTTCAGATAAAACACAATGTGGGGGNTTGATATGCGGAATTCGGGGTATAATTTGCCTTTATAATTAAAGATTTGCGTGGGGGGGGGTCATCTAAATAAAAGTGTTTTGGCATATATATATATATGTGTGTGTCTGTGTGTGTGTGAGTATACATTTTTTAAAAGGCTATATTTTAATCTAAATTCGGGGTTTTACTTGCCTTTTTACTTGGAGATTTGCGTAGGGATTCGGCTAAATAAAAATTTGTAAGCTCTCTCCCACCGTAATAAATTTCTATAGCGAGTATATATATATACATATTCAAAATTAAAGGCTCTCCATATCGTCCCTGTGACTTTACCCACGAACAGACATACCAACATTTAGTATACGACTGTACACTACTTACTGACTTCAGAATCACACATCAAAACAAATCACAATAGACATAAGGAAAATGGCCTGTAACAGTCAATTTATTGTTGGACAAACTACTCCCTGAATTAAAAAAAATTTCTCAAGCTATCTCTTGAAAAAATAAAAATTATAAATGAGAAATACTCATAAGGTATATATATATATAAAAACAACTTATTTTTTAAGATTATTGTTTTATGTNTTACACATTTACTGATTAAAATTCATTAATCCAATCTTACGCATATTAACATATATATGTGAATTTTATTGTATATTTCTTCATTTTTTATGTGATTATTCACTTTTAAATATTTTTGTTAATGTTAATTTTAGTTAAATTTTCTTGTTCAATTGTTTTTTCTCCTTTTTTGTTGCTACTCCATTTTCTTTAATATGTTTTTTTTTATTTAATTAATATTTATAATTATTGAATGTTTTAAATTTTTTTATGTAACATGTACATTGTATACAATTATTATGTATGGCATGTACAGTAAATAAATGCCCTTATGGCAGGGTTACTGTCATGAGGGGAAAAAAAAAGTAGAATGAACAGCATTGTTTAGGTTATTTTTATGATATAAATTGTTTCAAATATTAAAGTGAAATGCATTTTTATGATTTTTGGTTGACAAATACACATTATTTGTCGGTTACACTGATTGAGAGCAACTCCCAGACTGGACCTCATTCTGACCACAGGAAAATTTTATCTCATTGCTTTAATATGTTATTGTTTTGAACCCACGAATCTGAAGGCCGGAAAGAGAATTTATCTTTCATCAGATAATATTATACATTTTTGGCAATCGGTGAGCATGAAAGCCAGGAAGTAATTTAATTGTATCATTGTGGAATATTAATAATATGGCCATTGTCATTGATATTCTAGCTGGAAATCCTGTATTTCAGTTCAGAGAAAAACGTGAAGATGAAAAAATCATTGTTTGCCATGACGAATTTGTTATTTTTTGTAATATTGTTGTCTGTATACGATGTCCATGGAGCTAAGAAGAAAAGAAAGCCGAAGGTGAGAGTCAAATTGCAATTTTCATCGCTTCTAAAAAAGTTACGTCATCTTGAAGAGAAAAATACAATTTGAATCTGCTTCCTAAAAACTAATTTGCAGTCACTAGAGTCGTCAAGTAATTATCTGTAAAGCTTTTTAGAATATTTTGATATTATTTTTCTTACAAGAAAATTAATTACAGAAAAAAAAAGTATTTGAGATTAAAGTCAGTAGATAGTGATGATTCTCGAAAATGATGGTTTGTGTCTTGTGCAACATAAATTTTTCATGTTGCATATTTTTTTTTAAGTTAACACACGAAAAAAAGTGTCAACTTAGGCTAATTATTGTACATGAAATAATTATTAACACCGGAAAAAATATTCACTACGGAGTAGCGTAAACAGTAAATTTTCTTTGTTCCCTTCGCATATAAAGAACACACACACACACACACACACACACACACACACACAAATATATACTAAATATACGATAAAAGTTTACATTTTAAAGCAAAAAAAATTGTTAACTAATTTGAATGAAAGTCAAAAGTGAGGTTCAGTCGATTTTTTCTAGGTAGTTTGTATAAAAACGTTTTAAATATTCAAGCGAATTTATCTTGCCGATAATTAGCAAAAATATTAATAACTTCGTGCCGATTTCCCTTTAAAGTTTTGATTCTTGAACATAATTGTAGTCCAAATTTTTATTTAGTAATTTCCATTATTTTCTAGTATGTCTTAAAATGATTTTCAAATTCCCAATCAATAAAAATATTATAATAAATTTTCTGCAACTTTTTATGCCAAATGTCCTGTTTAAATTCCGGCTTAACTTAAAGCTAACCTGGGGAAATAATTATTTTCATGGAAAGTTCTATGTTAGTACAATACTCACTCAGCAGGGAGTGCTACAGTCGTCACATTGAGGATTTAAAGTTGCAGTGGCACTTGTCTGGGTGCCGAGGAGAAGAGGGGTTCCATGAGATCTGTCTTTTCACTGCTGACAACATGCACATAGGGTTGGGAGTAACACCGATAACCCAACTCAGAAAAAATAGACCGCTTATGTTTCTTTGTGTATGTTTATGTATGGGTTAAAGCCAAATTAAGATCTCTGAGGTTTGTGGTATAAAAGCACATTAGTACAAACAAGAGGTGGCTACAGCTCCTCAGGGTCTCTCAAACACACAATCCACACAAATACACAATCCACACAAACACACACACACACACACACAAAACAAACAGCATTGTTATACAGCTATTACTCAAAGTAAAGCACAATTTATTGACTGTAAATTTTATATTTTATTACTAAGAGTTAATTTCATATTCTTCATTTCATATTTCATTTCTGTTCTCTGTTAAGAGTACTATGGGGGTGGTCATAGAAGAAATTGAAGTTTGCGATGAGTCAGACATTGAGCTGGAAGTCACCTGGAACCATATAAACGCTGACGAGTCAAGGCTAAACATGGAATTTTTCTCCCGCTCAAATGCAACATTTAATGATTTATCAGTAAGTGAAATACGTAAATTAACTATTATCAGTAAAAACAAAGCTGTAAATTACATCATATTGTAATGCTGTATATGTCTGTGTCTCTGTGTTATGTATCTATTATTATTTATTTACATTAGCGTTATATAGCTATTCAAATTGATCAAGTTTTTAGTCAAAATCGGGAATACTTCAGTGAGGCCTGACTTGAAGGATGTATAAGAAGATCAGGATGCAGCAAGCCGTTATAAGAGAATTACACATTTTATTTTCACTTAAGGACAATTTACACGAAACCACAGTTCTTTCAAGAACCTTAATCTTAAGAAGAAGACTGTCAGTTGGTAAGTATTGGTAAGACCCCGCCACTTGCAAAACGTAGCAGGAGATGGCAGATGACAACGTATGACAGCCTCTGTGTTGATCTTATTCTGAATTTATCTAGAATTTTTGGACGGTCACAGGGAGTCCTGGGCAAATAGGGCTTAAAATAAAACATATAGACTTATGTATCACTCAGGATCATGTGCTTATATGGTTTCTTAAAACAAGCTTTTCAATTAATTTGTTGAACAGCTATTATCGTCTTGTGAGACTGATAATGATGGAAGTTCAGTGTCATGTTTGGATACAATCGGCCTGATCATTCGAATTCACATCTGAGCAAGGATTACACCAAGGAAATACCCTCTTCTGTTGTTTTTTTCTTGAGAGATAGTGATGAGTCTCGAAAACAATGATAGCGATTTTTTGTTACGTAGTTGACGAGATATAATGATAAAATTTTGGCCACTTACAGAAAACAATATCTTCTTAGGAGCTTCAAAAATTGTTCTTGCTATAGATAAAGCCAGTGTAAGTATACCTACATAGAAGGTGAAGGCACCTACAGTGATAACTGTTGGCACTTACGTTTTTGAACGAGAAACCTAGTCGACAGAGTTATCATACCATAGATCCCACATACCAGCAAATGACAAAATCTGCGGAATTAAAGAGAAGGTTGTTCACTGCGAATCAGTTTTACTTTGGACTCATGATGAAGGAATATTGTGAGAGCGAATAACTTAGGCCACAAATATAGAGATCGATAATTAAAACAAATAAATATATAAGGCAATAAATAAATATAAGTATCGGAGAAAATGCATTTTGCAGTATTGTAATTGTTTTTAAAATTCAATTAAGAAAAAAAAACTAATTACGGCTTTTATTAAATTAAATTAAAATATATTTTCAGATAAATCCTCACCCCCAATATGATGGACTGTTTAGTCTCAATATATAACTTCTAAAATATATTTGTTTATTTATCCATAAGCCATTTTTTGTTACGTTTCATTGCATTAATTAAATATTATACTCCCGATATCGAATAAACGTTTTCTTCTCGCATTTAACATTTCTGATAACCACTTATCTTATTAGCTATATTATAATAATTATATGAATTAAAATATTTATAGTAGTAAATAAAAAATTATTTTTCACTGTTATGTGCTTATGTGGGGATTGGGTTATACACTAATATTGTTCTAAGCTAACTAATATAAGCGGCTAACATTTGATGGATATTATATATGATTTTTGGTACTAATATTATGATATATGATTTATTGTACTTAGCATATGTCTAATAAGTTTAATTGTTCTAGTTTACAAGTGATGCTAGAAGGTGCGAAGCTGCAACTCAAATTGACTGTGAAAGTGTTCTGAAATTCGAAATAGAAGACCTGTGTTCGTTTCTCAATGCAGGCTATTCTAATACACTGTACGAGGGGTTGTTAGGAATGATAAAGCCGCCTTTGAAATGCCCAGCTAACGTAAGAATACTATTGTCCTAAAATGTTTACCTCATATAGTTATTAACCCTATTTATTAAGAAAAATATAAAATATAGGTTCAAATGGAGAGTTTTTCGACCGTAGATATTATTATTAGATGATTTTAGTTGGGGTTCGGTCAAGGTATATCCAAAAAAAATACCAATTTAACAATTTCTGCTAGTGTGATGGAAATGTGAACTTAGGGACAGGACGTCCTCTCTCGTCTTTATGATAGCCCTGAGGATGGCTTACAATGTATCACTGTTGGCAGATAATCTTTTAAGAAAATAGACTTTTGTTACTTTTGTATTTTTTGGATCTACCTTGACCAAACCCCAACTAAAATCATCTAATTATGAAATATAGGTATTATTAATACTAATCAAAAAACTAAATTAGATTTTTGTCAATACCAACAGAAAGTGACGGTAAAAGTAATGCTCAAATTTAGTGCGCGACACCAACTTTTCTTTGGTTTGAGGAGATATTGCAATATTATTCCTACCGGCAGACTTTGATAGTGAACAGCTGATATGAAACAGGGATTTCCTAAGACCTAAATGCCAGGAGCCCTTAAACTTGACAAAATAGCGTCGAAGAGACCGAGGAAGAAGAACGGCCATTCCTTATATCTATTTCTACACCTTTCGAAGAGCGAACTTACGTATTTTTGGAAGCATACTATACAATAGGAGTCTACCGCCATTCGAACACTAAGTGGCTGTTGAATAGGATAACGGGATTCCAGGCAGAAGTGTTGTCTCTCCTACCACAACCTCAATAACCTACAGCTGCATGCCATAGGAAGGTTATGGAGAAATCAGGTAGCGCTAACGCATAGTTAGAGCATCACATGTCAACTGATGTTTGCGATGGGTGGTCGCTGGAACGCAGTAGACATTGTCATTCAGCTCCAAATCAGAGTAAACAGACTGATATTTTACCTTTTCAGTCGCGACTTGTCCCAATAAATAATCGTTAATGTTTCCTTCAATGTATTTTTTTATGTAAGAAAGAGTCCTTTATTAAGCCACGACAGAATAGTTGTACATAATTTATCTTAATTAGGGTACATTTTTTCATTCAAATTTTTTAGATCGTAGACTTAAGAACATTTTTTTAAATAAATATTAGACGTTGTTTTTACACAGGCTTTAATGAGCCATTTTTTATGTAAGTTAGAAAACTCCATATTAGGTATAAATTGTTCGGTACTCCTAAGTTTTTAGGCCATGGTGGCTAGCTAGAGCCGGACTTTAAGCCTATTAAGGCTCTCCGAGGTTGTTCCACCAATGACACATACATCTCACCCATAAAATCTTATAGACATCTCTATAAGATCTTATCTCTTCTTATCTTATCAACTTATCACTCAGTTCCCATTCTCTCCTTTCCGGCCAGGTTGACGTCAACCTAAACAATGTAAAGATTGTGAGTTGCCTTCCCTAAGCGCAGATGCTGTGTCACTGTCTAATACTAGTCGAAGAGGTTTCAGTATAAATAATGTTTAGAGTAAGTTTAACTAAAGATATTGATTGTGATGGAAAAAAAAATTCATGCAGACTATAATAGTGTAAAAATGTGTAGTTTGGACAAAAAAAAAACTTGGTTTTTAAATTTAAAATTAGTAAATTGATGGAGTTATTGTGTGATTAAGATGTAAGAAAAGGATCTTAAGTTGTGAAATATGAATTAAAATTTAAAATATTGAAGCCAGTATTGGGTATTTTCTTAAATATAAAACTTGTGCATTGTCGTCTATAAAAAAGTATTATATTAGAATGAAAATTTTTTCAGATTGCTGAAAGTTTGTTTTTTATCACTTATTTTCGTATCTAGTTAATATATTTATTTTTGAGTTTTTGAACTGGGTAGCATTAATTAATATTTATTAGATTTTATTTTTCATAATAATTTTCGATAGTACTAATTGGTATTTTGTTATATTTATTCTGACGTTTATATGATCTATTTCTGACTTTATTAAGAGCTTTGCGTTATTTATTTAAAGTTTATTTTTCTCTTATCTTTATTTTAATCAATTATTTTAATTTAATTAATTTAAAATGATTTTAGTCAATCATTTTAATTTAATTTACTTGATTAAGTTAGTTGAAAGTATTTGCCTCCTAGTATTTTTTTAAAAGAAGTATTTAATGTTATATGGCTTTTCTTTTTCTTATTATATATCTCTACACATACATTTTTATAACACTGCATTGTTTTTTCTCTGAACCTTTAATTCCGTATGTGCCTGTTAGTTGAATTTGTTTCAATAATAAATAAATATGGCGACGATGAAGATAAGAATGTTGATGATGATGATAATGAGTAATTTTGATGAGCTGGGGGATCGCTGGGGTGTTTCTATACCCCTGGTTTTTTCCCCCCCTTTTCATGAGAGTAATACCTGGCCTATTATGTAAAAGGTAACTCCATTTTAAAATATATAATACTATGAAACCTCATAAGTTGAAATAGAGAAAAGCCAGCACGTTACTGGAGCCGACCAGGAATATTGTAGAGTTAGTGCTGGAACTGACAGCTTGGGAATCACTGGTCACTGGTGGGCGTGGGCTGAACAGACGGGTCCCGCCTGGGGGAATCCGAAAATGTTTAAACTGTATTTGCTGAGATTTGTGTATTCCCACGAATCTACTCGGGAGATCAGACTAAAGCCGCGAAGACGCATGACAAATGGGTAATTTGACCATGTGCACATTTCTTACTTTGACTAATAACGAATCAAAAAGGATCAACTATCGCCTGAATTGTAATGCACCCGAACCTCCTGGAACAGATAGTGGGATCAGCTGGTGCACATTTACTTGAACAAGGAGATTTCCTTTTGAAATGTGATTCCAGACTGCTGATGAACAGGATGTGGATATGGAAGCTCAGTCCTGGAAGTACCCACTTCCAATATGAGGAAGCTGAGTCACAGCGCTAACCAATTACATATAAAATGCAGACTCTAGACAGAAGGACAGTACCTGTGTTTATATTACAGGTGTTTATATGTTGTACCATAGTTCCGGAAGAGATTCTTTTCTCGCTTAAGCACAGCTACAAGCGTCATAGGGAGGCACTGTTGCTAAAATCAGCAGAACTGTAGTAGCAAACACAGAAACTGAATCGTTAGGTAGAGTCGTTGTTCTGGTGAGGTGTTGAAAGCCTTCGATTGGAGACTTAGACTAATTTTATAAACTAAATACATAATAAATATAAAAATAAAATAAATAAATACAATGATCAGAGCGGGATATGGCTTTTTGTTGTCTGTGGAAAGGCAGTCGAATGTAATGTCCCATTACAATTCTGGGGACTGAAATAAGTCCATCCATGAATCTCTTGGCTGCCTAATCAGGGGGTTTGGAAAACTCAAAAGTGAAAAGCACTATTACCAGACGAGATTCCCAAAATTTTGTGAAAAATAAACTGTATTCTATAGAAAGTATAAACTGTATTAAAATAAAGTAGCAGGTTAACTCATGCTAGGCTGATTTGATACATCGATCAGTAGTCTATCACGTGATAGCGACAACCAAAAAAGTACGTACAAAGTTTTCTTACGCAAGGAACTTCCTAAAATAGACGCATTAATCACAAATCATGCAATGTTTAAGAAGAGTTATTTATGCAAAAGAGTTATTTTAACAGGCACTGTTCTCCATGTGTAATCCCTACAACTCTCTCTGCCGATTTATGTAAATATGTCTTTGGAACCTTCTGGAAACACAGACTCTATTTACTATGAGGGTGGTGTCAATTTTCTCTCCTGAAATAAAAATTCTTATCTGTTGCTATTTTTTTCCTGTTTAATAAAATTACTAAAAACTTTATACATACCCGAATGTAATAAATAAATATGCTAATAACAAAATTGTACATTTCCTTTCTTCCACCTATGATTTCTACAACTCTTACAATCTTTTGAGAACACAGAATCTAAACATTGTGTCCTTTCTCTGCTCATCCATTCAGTTCTGGTTCGTTATGTTTTTTAATTAAGTTTTTGTATTTTTTTTGTAATCAAAATAAAAAAAAGATTATTTATACAAATCGTATTAATAGTAATAAATACGCTAAATAAGACAAATAACTTTTAAAAAATCTAGTGTTTGCTATTAATTTTTTTATATGCCTTATATTTCATCGCTGCTGACTACCTTATAAATGCTTTGTATTTGTTTTTAAATTCTAATATGGTCTGCTAATAATGTCACTTTTACAACTTTTAGGGTAAATACCGCATGGCTGATATGGATTTTAATTCAGCGATTTCTGCAATGTCCCAGTATATAAGCCCAACTCTGTCTGTCCAGGGAAGCTACGTTAGATTCTTTCAAAGGTTTTATGAGAAAAAGAGCCTCATTTTATGTGTAATGGTTGCTGGTCATGTAAAACGCTTGAGATCAAACTGACCCATCATTTATGTAATGGTCCTTGGCAATAAAGATATTACTCGATAAATGAGCTTTGTGATTTTTCTCCCAAATGTCTTACCCATATTTTTCAGTTGAAATCTGTACATAATTTTTTTGACAAAGATAAGAGACTCCAGCTTTTTAGGAGTACACTCAACCTAACCATCTGATAAGAGGATCTATTGACTTTAAGTAAGTACCAGTCTGTTCACGTAGGCTTCTACAGTCGTCAGATGTAGAATGATTCTCCAATCAGCCCTGAAGAAGCTATCATAAGATGTGCGAAAGCTCGGCAACTATCGACAACTTGACACGGTCCAACCCGGAAGAAGAAACTGTATATACAAGTACCAGTCTGTTACCAACCCTTTACATATCTCCAACCATTCCTAGAACAAGCTATCTTTAAATTGAAATCTTTATCTATGACTAAAATTAATTTATAAGATACACCACCATTTGTATCCGTCAAAGCCACAGTTTAAGCAAGGCTCTGCAAGAGTGAACTTGTATTTTCTCCCATTTTATAAATAAATGCTTTCTTAATGTCCACTCCATTTTGGCTTACTTATCAATCACCTGAAACCGTGAGACAGCAAGAGTTCCATACTCGACATACTTGATTTGGATCTATAAACAGTGCAGCTATACCAATAATTACTGGCTATAGAGATTAATTGTCTTTGACAAGCAGCAAGCAAGATAATAGGTACAATTACTAGCTTCAACTAATGATTTGTGGCTAGTTCTAGTGGATCTTCGTTTTTCAAAATTCCGCCAAAACATACATAATTAACCAGGGAAAAAATGATTACATCTCTAAATTGAATACTTCCAACCCAATACACCTATTAAAATTTGTGTAAACATTAATTGCCGTATTTAAATGAGTGTGCGATGAAGATAATTCTATCACTGGTTTGAATAATAAACAAATATTAAATAAAGCTTCATCTAGACAAACTAGCTTAATTCTTATTTAAATCCCTAATCCGCTATTTAATGGGTAGCCATGGGATACATTCACGTCTCGCAATTCTGGCGTTGCGGATTCAAATCCCTGGACAAGAGACTTATCGCGATATATATATATATATGGGTGTTTCTA
>KZ807696.1:94558-108431 GCA_000696205.2 Oncopeltus fasciatus | reverse complement strand
TATATATATATATTTATTGTCCTGAGCCTAGAGCTTTAAAATCAGTTATAAACACTGAAGAACGATTAAATTCTGTTCTTATTCAGAAAACAGACAACGAAACGCGAAAGCTTTTTTTTCTTATAGGACAACAACATGGACTAAGTAAGACCAACGTTAATTTTGAAATTCGAGACACTTCTAATAAATCGACTCTTTCAGAAATGCACAACAAAATTAAGTTAACAAAGTTTACTCACTGCTCAGGGGATCCATACGGGTCTCGCAATCCTGACGCCGCGGGTTCAAATCCCGCCCAGGTCAATCTTTTATTTATAATATAGAAGCTTCTCCTGAGCCATGGGTTTTTAAAATGGGGTGGCAACCTGTAAATAGCCCCTTCCTCCATGACCCTAAGTGGTTGAATGGAAGGCTAACACTAAAAAAAAAAAAAAAAAAAAAAAGTTTACTAGAACTAATGAGTTAAAGAGCTAATTGAGTTTAAGTGGTACTATATGGCTACTTACTTGAGGATCGGAAATTAGTTATGTTAGCCCTCAAAGAATTTCCCAGATATATACAGATTTATAGGTAAAAATGTCCAGTTACGAAACTAAACTAGTTCCATACAAGAAATGCAAAGGGAGCCGGAAAAAAAATCTTACTACTTCAGTCGGGACTCGAACCCGGGTCTGGGTGGGGTATTGTATCGATATGGCTTTCATCTTCATGAAATCAGAGCCAGAATCACTTCCATCGACCACCTTTTTGTACATTTTTAGTCAGCAATTGTCAGCCCTCTAGACTCCCATTCGAATTAAAATATCTTGTTATTATTTCTTCAGATTTTCTTGAGGGACAGTATTTAAAATCCTTTAACCCTTTTAGCTTACTTTGCATCTTAACCAAATTGTTACAAACGAATAGTAAGGTCCGGTAGTATTTAATGAAAATTTTCTATAAGCATCTGCTAAGCAAAAAAAAAAAAAAAAAATGTAGATAACGCGCAAATGTTTCTATGCCCAAGTAACCACCTCTTACCATGTCCCGATGGTGAACAAAACTGCAAACTAAATTATTAATTCAGTATAACCAGCTCAAAACCCCATGGATATCATTTATAAAATATAACAATAGGGCCGGTTGAAGAATAGAACTTTGTACGACCCCGAACAAAGACATATGCACACTTCTTCCAGAGAGACCAGCGAAACACTTTTCAACACCATCGACTACAATTCCCAGAGCAACATGGATCTATCCAGCGAGTCGAATGCCAGAGACACGAACTCTTATAGGGAAACTAAACCGATTTCTGAATTTGAAGTTGTTCCTCAGTAAATTAGTTCATTAGCCCATCCTTTAATAAGTTTCTTCTACAATTTAGAAAAAAAAAATATTGAGCATAGAAATAGTCCTTATTGCTTGTCAGATTTCAAATATGTGTAATCCAGGCTGTTCTCTGTCCATAAGGAAACAGCCGAGTCTCAAGGTCCAGGCCGGTTATGTACTTTAACGGTCGGAGTGATTAATATACGTCCCAGTGAAATAAGGTTTTATCGAGTTCTGAGGCAGTGTGCTGTGAACGCCAGATTTTTTCCTAATGCCACCTCATTGATGGTTGTTCTGTAAGTTCGCAGCAGTGTTTGAGAGATAGATCCTAAGATGGGTGAGAGTACCATAGTAATCTGTGCTGCTTAATTAATTTGGAAAAATTATGTATTCAGTTTATTTAATACAGCCGCGAGTTGAGTATGTTATTTTTAAAATTCGAAATCAGTCAGTAGTCTTTGAAAAATACATTTTTCCAAATATTTCTTTTATTATCTTAAGCATTTTCAAGGGCAATTTTGGAAGTCATTTCGTTTACGAGTAAGTATTACGGTTTGTATTTATTTCTTTTTTATTTGTAATTGTATTAAGTTTTGCTATATATTTTTTGTAATTACAGGTTCGCACAGTTTGTCTCACGATCCGATTGAAGTCACCTTGCCAGAAATGACAAGCTTTGTTCGGCTCAAAATTTGCGTACTACAATTTATCCACGCTTTCATTAATAATATTGACATGTACATCAAGTAGAAAATCATTAATACTTTTAAAACTATTTGCTCTAATTAGTATTTATACCAAGTTTTTGCTAAACTATTTATTTGAAATGATGAAATACTTATGTTGATATCTGGTAATTTTTTAAAGATATACATACCAAAGGGTTACATCAGTCAGAGAAGAAAATTCTCAAAACTTACCTGGAACAAAAATGAAAGGTATACTTAGATGGAGACGAACACTTTCAAAGGCATATATTTATACGAATAGTAAATAAATTTAAAACTTAACTACTATAATTTAAATGAAGTACTGACTGGACGCTTAGCGACAAGAAGATTTTTACACTAATTTAATATTATATATTATNGTAATGACTCTCTTCTAGCCATGACGGCAATCGGACGATCAGTAAACCAAAAGGATTATATTTATAGGCCATTGATTGTTAGTAATTTTAGTTAGTGTTCGTACTAGTAAATTTTCAACGGCAAAACATTCAGCCAAAAGTAAAACTATTTTTTGTAACTGGCAATATGCATAACATAAAATTCCTTGACTAAAAACCCAATAAAACCAATAAAAATAAAATAAAATAAGGGATGAATATCCCCTTTCCATTTATATATATATATATATATGTAGTTATCTTCAAACGACATAAAATTTAAATAATTTAAATAATTTCTCATGAAAGGATTATCAGGAATTTGGTCTTGGTAGTTGAAAAATTAAAAAAGAAAAAAATTTGAAACGAAAAAAGTTTTATTTTAGCCAACGATTCGGCCTGAATTTCAGGCCTTCATCTGGGCTGAATATAAAAGAGACACACAGAAAATAATATAGAAATATGTCGATACGTCATAATCTAACAAAGAAAAAATATTTGAAGATATAAAACTGTGTTTAATCGAGTATATAAAATGGATACACTACAGCTCTTTTAAAGCGTTCTACTACTGACAAACATTCTTTTGACTTTGACAAATTAACACTTCTTGTGACTGAACCAAACCTTGAGAAACGACTTTTAGCCGAGTCTATTCACATACGTTTAGAACATAACCCCATTAATGACAAAACAGACAAAGAATATATTTCTTCCACATACAGTAACATTTTCACATCTTGAAACATAAATCGCCATAAGACCACCTCATAGCATATTTTTTCTCTCACACTTAACTGCAGTGATATTCCCACGAACCTCCAACCATCTCATCCGTTCCCCACTCCTGCGTCCGTTTCCTATTCCTTACACAACAGTCAAATAAAATTAAAAAAACAAAAACAGATCAGTCATGATGTAGACACTGTTGAGTATGAGTCTGTCTCCCCCATCACTCTATTAGGTACGTTACTCTCAGAATATTTTAAATAACTTTTTTCTCTTTCCAATATGTTCAGTATCCATTTTATAAAGTAGATTCCACAATATATTTTCATTTATTTATTCTTTCTTAGATTATCATATGCAGACATGTTTCTCTATTATTTTGTATGTTTATTTTTCAAATTAGCCCTGATGAAAGCCTGAATATCAGTGAAACGTTGGCTGAAATAAAAACTTTTTTGGTTTCTAATTTGTTTTTAATTCTTCAACTACAAAGACCGAATTTGTGATAATCCTCTCTTTAAAAACTTGACATTCAATCTCCAATTTTCCTCCAATTTAAATAATTTCTTTTATATTAAAACAGATACTTTTTCCACTTATTTAATCATAACCTAACATAAATAGTTAACGCATCAAAGAACTTTTGTGAGAAATGTAAGGATTTTTTTTAAAGTTATCGTTTTGGCATGCATTTTCTAGTCTGAAAATCGAAAAAATTCAAATTCTAGAATCAATGTGTAATTAAAATAAGAACAACTGATAGACTTAAGTAATAAAAAATACTTAAAATTCAGCATTAAAAAACACTTTAACAATAAAAAATATTTTGAGGTATATTCTTTCGCCCTTGCCTACCACTCCATCATTCCTCACTTTTGATCATGTTTCTTTCTTGACATTTCTTTGAACTTATTCTCAAACAAATACACCTCACTGAATGCACATACATTAATACATGCCCAACAAAGGACAGACAAGACTACGACAAAATATCCTACGCAAATCTCTTCCTTTAAGATATTACTCTACGACCCACCTCTAAAGTGGCTTCTCCACCATCATCGGATATTCTCCACAACTTACTCCATTCCTTCTCAAAATTCCGGTCCACTATCACTTCTCTAATATCCCTATTTTCAATTTTAGTTACTAAAATCACTTCACCAACTTCCACTTCATGATTCCTCATTTTAAGAAGTTTTTTTCTATTCTCCTTTAGGATACAGAGAGCATTCACATATTGACAAACTCGATATAAAGGTTATAAAGCAGAAATACGACTAACTTGGCAGAACTATCATAACATTCGGGGCTACTAAACTTACAGGACACACCATCTTTACGGACGTTCTCATGATAGAACAGCATACGCAACATTATCATGTGGGCGAATAAGCAGTGTATAGGCCCAAGCACACTACCTTGTGGTACTTCTCTGTCGAATTAATCAATACGGCAGGTTCCTAAAGAAGCTGTTGAAGGATTAGGTAAATATAACTGGGAATTATGGATTTGAGCTGAAACAAAGGATCACTATTCAAGGCTCAATAAGTAAAAAAAAAAATCACTTGGACAGTACAGCTTGCGTTTGAGGAACAGGAAATGTAGTCTACAATATGAAATACTAAGTGCACAGTAAAACACTTTTATCTGAAGAAAGTTGATGCTTGAGTAGAATATGTTACACTTCTGGTATCTCTTCTTGCCCAAGTACACCCCTAGTTTTATTTGCAGATGACATGGCTACCCTTTCTTCCAAGCTCAAGAAAACCTCCCACGCAAAAGTATGCTGGTTATAGTAAATTGAGAATTAATAGTAAAGAATCTAAATTTTTGCAAGTTAATTTCCAAATACCTAAAGAATACTTTCCTGACAAAGTGAAATTCAATAGCATTCCCATGCCACTCTCAATTCCATTTGCTATGGATTTCATCGTTAGTCACGACTGACATGGGGCTAGCTAGCATATTAAGAAATAAGACAAACAATTAACCGACGACAAGGGCTCCTACCCTGACTAAAATTTGTTTTGTTTGGTACTATTCAAAATGACGGTATAGACCACGTTTTATCACGGACCGGAAACATCACGTTAAAATATTAAGACATTGAGTAAGTCCCAAAAACTTTTATTGTGTATTGACCTCAGCTGAGACATTTTGTGTCTTGTTGTAAAAGGGCTTTATTTTTATTGAAAATTTTCATCCACAATGTTAAGGTTCTTAGAAAACGTGAATAAAAAAAAAAAATGCTTTGAGTAAAAAATTAATCGGACCAAATCCCAATAATTAGTGTCACATTATTTTTCGGCTAAGATAAAACCAATTTTCGAAATTCTCAAATACATTATTATATGAGTGACCTGAAAGAGCCTTATTTATTGTTGTTTCATTCATACTTATTTATATGGTAAAAACATGTTTAACACGCTGTAAGAAATCGTTAGGTCAAAATGGTCAGTGATTGGTTAGCCGTTGACTATTCAGTATGGATAATATATATATATACATATATTTTGTATAACTTAAAGGGTAGTTAAGTTATACAAAAAATATGATCATTCCTTCATTTTTTTGGTAGTATTTTCCGTATAATTTAACAGAAAAAATTACAAGTAAACTATCTCTGGCGTGGCCATTCTAACTTCCCGTTGAAGGGGTTGACCCGGTCAAAGTTAACAATCTTTGAAGTTTGCCGACTTACCCCCTTCCACCCCTGTTACAGGTTGTCTTTCAGTTTAGTTCTGTAGCCTGCGACTGACCAAAAACTTGCCTTAGAGATCCCTCTATACATAATTTATTTTCTTATCCTGGCCGAATCACTGATTAATTTCTCACACGTTAGGACAAAATTTACTTTATAAAATTATATTTAACAGCTGTGAGATTACTGTTACTGTATTTAAATGTATGGCAGGGAAATTAAAATCCTGTAGGATTACATTTGACCGCTCCTGAATTAATTGAAAAATATAATTCTGTAATTAAATGCTTATAACAATAATAAAATGATACTTAGATAATCAATTTAATTTAAAAAATAATTAAAAAATAAAACTGAGAAAAAATAATTGAAATAAATATATNTTACAAAACCAGTCGATTATATAGTAAATTATAAGTAAATTGTAATAAATCTTTACAAATTGTTCGATATTGAGATTTTAAGGGTCAAGTAACACTTAGAATTATAAACTTTAAATAGCTTAAATTATTTTTATTTGTTGTTTATTGTGAATTTAGCTTTTTAGTCAGCCAATTTTTAAGCTTAGTAAGAAGCTACAATCTTTGCTTGTTGGAGTAAAAAATTGTTTTAATAAGAAAAATTTCTTAAATCCTGAAAAATATTCTGAACAATAATGTATGCATCTATTCAAGCGATTCTACACCCTTTTAATCGGGTGCTTATTTCTCAAAGTCATGTGGGAAGCAATTTAACAAGAATAATCTGCTAAAATGATAAAATATATTATACCTAATCCTCTTCTCTACAATGAAGAAATTGTAATTTTTTGTATATTTATTTATTCTCTAATAATAATTTATTTTAATTATATAAAATAATATATAAATATAATATTAACAAAATAATTTTTATCTTAAAGTCACAAATTGAGGCATCCTGAGATTCCAGAAAACATTTTATACAAGAGATTTATTGACATAAATTTCAAGAATGTTTTAAATTTTGAGCACAGTTTAAGCTATTCCAACGATATTTAGCTGATAGATTGATATGCCAATGTTTTGTGCAATATATTTTTTCGTGTAATATATCAATTGAATAGTTTCGATATAGTTATCGTACTGATATATATTTAAAATAATTATTCTGAAAAATAATTGACTAATTTGCCAAGCGCGTTTTTTTGTAATCCTCAAATATTGATCGTAGAGTGTAATGACAAAAACCTACGCAAATTCGAAAATGAATCATCTATGTTGATGAAAATGTTTTGATGTTTGCCTTTCCAAAAAGCTTAAAAGTAGGATTTTCTTACTTAAAAAATGATATTATATTTATTGTTTTCAAAATGTCATAGCTTTCGTCACAAAATGCCAGAAAATTATTTTAAGAGCGAATGTTCATGAAATTTGAAGGAGTTGACCATCTACCCTGTATACAATTAGTATTACAAGGTCAGAAAAAAAAAATTCATTTTGAACAAAATCAGTTATCCAAGAAACTAATTAAAATCCAACAAATTAAAGAAAAGTTACTTACTGGTACCTTGTGTACCAAATATATTTTATTTTTACTCAAGTTACGAAAATGAAACTTGATTTACTCGAGAGCATCGGTTTTCTTTCTTTCTTGAATTTGTTTATATTAGATGATTGATTTTATTTTCGAAAAGTATAATTAAAGTTTAGAATATGAAATTATTTAATTTTCCAAGTAAATTTCTTGCCTGAGGTGCTAGGATGATAAACGTGTTTTCCTGTTCTATTGGAAGCCTATTGACATAACTAGCGACCGACTATTCTTCTCTTCACCGCAGGATTTAACACCAGCAAACAGGAAGTGAGCTTTTGTGCGGAAAGGGAAGGCTATATCGCTTATCTCATCTGGTTTTTCGAAATCTGCCGGTATGCACGCCAGGAAACGTGGCTGTGCTGCATGTATCTGGTATTCACTATTACTGTATTTGCCTATGTGCATACCTGGAAATCCTGCTTATCTGCTGTCAAAGATAAATAAGTGAAGATGAAAAATGTTTTATTCATATTGAAAAACTTAATATTTGTCGTAATATTGTTACCCGTACACGAAGTGAATGGAGCTAAAAAAAAGGCCAAATCGAAAGTGAGTGTCCTATTTACTTTAAATACTTCAAGTATATATTTTAGTTTAATTGATTAGATAAATATAATTATAAACAATAATAAATAAACTCATTTAGCATAAAATAAATAATTAAAGTATTTAACTGTGTCATATCCGTTGCGGAAATTTTATTCTGTCCAGCTTAGGACTATTTATACTCTAAAATACAGTACATTTAGGAATTAAAACATTTAAAAAAAATCTTATTATTATTATTATTATATTAATTGTGGCTCAAGAGTTATCGATATAGAATGAAATATTATGAATTAAACTCTATTAGAGGTACAATTCATTAGAACTTAGGGAGATTATAAAGAAAATCAAATTTAAGAAATCCGAATTCAAAAAATATTCTTGAACTTAATAATTATATGTTTAAAATACCATTTTTTAATATTGTTTTCTAAAATTTTGAGATTAATACTTAATAAGAAGATATTTATGAATTTAGTTCGATATTTGTGTAAATTCTGTTTTGATCTTTTTCTAAACCACTCCTCACTCCCTATCAGCGAAATTTAAGTTTCTTTGTTAGTTTGGAGTAGTAATCCTAAATACTGAATTTATTAAGTATATTTTAATAATAATAACATGGCCCGCCCAATTTTCGTAGTTATGTTTTTAAACAGAAACAGAATACAATAAGAAGAGAATACCGTAAAATGTTAAAGAATATAAATCTTTGAAATCAGTGAAAATGTAATATTTCTTTATATTGTTAAATTATCGATAAAACACATGTGTCTAATTATGTATGCACCATGTGAAGCCTAAAGCTTTCATTATTTTGTATGTTATCTTTCCATTTTGAGAGAATAATAACATTAAAATAATATGTTTTTATTTTTAATGCAAACATTAGTTTTTGATTGTCAGTATTTAAACTAAAAAAAAAAAATGTTTTGCAGGACTTTCGTAGATTCTGAGAATTTCACATCATCGATGTTGAAGTACTTGTATAAAAAGTTACTTAGTCTTGTAGACCCCCTCCTATTCTTCATATTTGTCTTAATAATAAACTCAGCTTTTCTTTTTCTACTTAAAAATAATAGGCAAATTTTATTAAGAAAAACAACTAATTAGATAGTCTAGATAGTTAAATTTAGGGTTTAGGTAAACCCCACTCTTGATTAGTCAATTTATNAAATAAGTACCAGTATATTTTAAAATAAATTTTTATAAATAAAGGATTCCAATATAAACAAGTATTCGAATATTTTTATCTTCATCCCATAGATTTTTATTGCACACAAATTAGTGACAAGTTTCATTGTGCTGATTTTCTTATAGATTAAAGGCATTTAACAGTAAAGAATAAGAGTCAAAATTATAAGAAAATTAAACTCAAAATTAAGTACTATTTCTGCTTTAGGCTACACTAATTATAAAATAGTTGTTCTTGGTATAGTTTAGTGTATATTAATATTATATTAATTTTTTAAACTATATTTCAAAACGTTCACTTGTTATACTGATTGATTTTATTGACTAATAGTTATTACAAATTTCTATGAAAAAAAAATTAGTTATTCTTTACAAATATTCAACTCTGATAAAATACTCTTAATAGTACTGTGGTAATTATGAGTAATATATTTAAAAAATTTATGCCATTAAACGGCTGTAAATTTAAAATTGCTCGTCCTTACAAAACCAGTCGAGACTTATGCTTTAATTTCATTTTTACAAGAGATTTTTCTGCAAAAATATTGATTTTGAAATAAGATCGTTTGGGTCTAAATAACTATAATTGAAGAGCATTTGATCTTTTATTTTTTATTTTATACTCACACAACTGAGATAAAAAAAATGCTTAATTGTTTATAATTAAATTTGAAATTTAGAATGTCGATGTCCTTGAAAATAACCTAATAAAATATATTTTTTAAAATAATGATATTAGTTGTTGTATGTAATCCCACATATAAGAAATGCAAAGGGAGCCCGGGTTCGATTCCCGGGCAAGGTAGTAAGACTTTTTTCTTGCTTCATTTGCATTTCTTGAATCTAATTAAATAGAAATTTTTGGGTTAAATTTTAAAATATTTCTTTACTGCTGACATTGATAAATTATTTATATTTTAGTACGGTATAATAGTGAATATTTATATAGAAATACCATTAGACCGTACTAAAATACACACTTTTAAAATATTAAAACTTTAAGTTGGTTAGAGGATAGTTGGTTGATCTTCAACACGTTTGTGAGGAGTGATTGGTCGGGAATTCGGTCTTAAAATTGTAAGAAATAAACCAAAAACTTTTTATTGTTGCCAACGCTTCGGGCTAAATTATAGGTCCTCTTCAGGACTGAGTAACAAAAGAGATAAACAAACAAGATATAAAAAACAAGTTTATAAATAATAATAAAAAAAAAAGACTGAATAAATGAATGCAATTATAAAAGTATGTGCAATCAACAATATAAATATATGAATAATGAGAGTAAATATTGGACATATAAAAGAAAATGTAACATATAGTGTATGTACGCCCATATCAATGGGTATGTTGGAAGGAGTCTCCTGCTCTGGAGTCCTTAAGATGGTTACTTACTGACCTTTGACAAGATATATGTTTTACTAAATGACTTTTCTCTTATGACATAATTATCAAAATATACATTTCATGTCGTCATAGTGAGTCAATTTCTGACTCATCTATAAGACAGGGTTCACGAAGTTTGGCTGCCAAGAGTTACGTACAAAAGTAGCCTAGTAAAAATAATTACATTACTTTTAGATTATATTATTTATTGGTGCAGAAGTTTCAGCTGGGGATTTAAGCTAGTAAACGAAAATGTTAACTAAGAAGAGAAAAACGCAACTAAAAAACTTCAACATAGAAAAAGAAAAATATTGAAAGAAGAATAAAGTAAGGATGCAACACATTAATTGCTTTTATATATAAATATGTAGAGCGGAATATAGTTTAAAATATTGAAATGAAGTTTCAAGACTTAGTAAAACCACAATGACTAACTTTAAATTAGAAATAAGTACCAGTGATGAAGGAAAGTAGTACACTAAGGGTACTATTCCAAAACCAAGGAGGGAGAAGAAGACGTGAAAGAGTATTGGTCCGAAAGAAGATCAGAGGGAATTTATTAAAGACATATATATGAAGGAATTAAGAGAGTGGCGAACTTCAGAGAGAATTGAAATGAAGTTTCAAGACTTAGTAAAACAACAATGACTAACTTTAAATTAGAAATAAGTACCAGTGATGAAGGAAAGTATCTCTTTGAGAAGTGAAGTACACTAAGGGTAATGTTCCAAAACCAAGGAGGGAGAAGAAGACGAGAGAGAGTAATGGTCCGAAAGAAGATCAGAGGGAATTTATTAAAGACATATATATGAAGGAATTAAGAGAGTGGCGAACTTCAGAGAGAATTCAAATGAGCGTTGAGCTAAGTAAATTAATGGGAGTTTCTCCATTCAATATAAGGAAAGAGGATTTTTAAATGTCGTGTCGTAAGAATATATTCTCTTACATTACTTTAAATGAATCAACAAATTGAGAGATTAAAAAAATATATTAACTAGCTTGATATTATATTTTTATTTAATTAAAAAGTAAATTTTGAGTAGCATTAGTACGAATGACTGGGATTCGTTTGAAAATTATTTCACATAATTCCGCTCGTTGAAAGCAGCTTGATAAGAAGCTACTTTTCTTTATTTTTTTAAAAACTTTTATTTATTTATTACATTCTATTAAATAAAACATTTTGTAATTTGATCACAATGAAGTAAAATGACATTCGATGTCAATCACATGAGGAGAGAAGGTGACCAATGACACCACTTCCAAATTATTTACAGATTATGTCCCCAGGAGGTCGCGGGGCCGTCTTCGTTTGAGTCGATGGGGATGGTTGTAGTGGATTAGGATGGTATGGTAGTTTTCTATAGAAGAGGGTGAAGCGGGAAGAAATAAAGTCTTGAACAAAAGGAATATTTAGATCGTGGTGAAGGGATGAGTTGGATACGTAATAGGGAGCATTTACAATTATTCTCATTGTTTTGGATTGAAAGGACTGGATTATTTGGATGTTGGAAGGTTTGGCGGCAACCCAGATTTCTACTCCGCAAGTCCAGCTTGGTCGTAATAAGGTTTTGTAGAGCGTCAGTTTGTTTTCTATCGTAGATTGGATTTCTTATTCATGAGTCAGTATAGAAGTTCATATCGCCGATTGAGTTGATAAGATCCTACTATGCCTAAAAAGTTAGAAATTTTGTCGAGAGCTCAGACGAATTCCTATTAAGAATGGTAACAATTGTTTGGTTAATTTTGTCTGTAGACCAAATATCTGATATCACACACGTCTACCAATTAGCAGAAGTTGGCAGAGGAAAAACTTAATAATAGTCTAATTATTTTATTGATACTTCTATAATTGTATATGTTATTACTATGTTAAGTTCTATTTATTTTTAAGATGAAACTGACGGCTATCGTTGAAGAAATAACAAACTGTGAAGATTCTGACATAGTGGCAAATATTGAATGGAATCAAGTGAAAGCTGACGAGGCAAGAGTATTTTTGGAATTTTATTCACGTACAAACACCACATTTCAAGACATATCAGTATGTCTCTTATCTCCACACTATGCATAAGTATTATTGGTATTTAAGAATATATTTGTAGATAAACTACTTCGTTTTGTAATAATTTATGTATTACAAAACGAAGTACTTAGTTTAGCAGGTTTACATACATATGAGCATGTGTGTGGATTGTGCATAGGATCGTGGATCTTTACACATATGCGTTTTGTGTGTACCTGTGCGTATGCCCGAATACACATACACATAGGTTTTTGTTAGTGATCGGCGTGTGCACTTGGACACTCAAACATATATGTGTTGATTGTGCAATCAATGTGTTGGTATCATTTCAGTTTATTATGAGTGAATTTATATATTGGGACATTTCCTGCTGTTGTTAAGACTTTTAGGTAGAAGAATTTTTGGAAACCTATTCTCCGTATTGGGAAGGGAGGTTTTTTAGATTTATAAAAATTAAATTTAAACTGTCATTTGAAGGTGCAACACGGAATTTAAGCCAAACTTTGTTCTCTACTGACCCGAGCGAAAAAGCCTTTTCACTGATCTTCAGCTGATACGAGCTTCCGCTAGTTCACATCCCTTTAGATTATCTACTAATCAAGACAAATACAAGTGATCAAAGTCTTCGTAAACATGTGTGTGCCAAGATCTAAGCTCCAAATATGAAAATCTTATGTAGTCTCTAGGATTTTTATTGAAACAAGATAAATTACTTCACATTTGTCTTCAATTGGATGTGTTGAAAGAGGGGTTTACTGAAAAACTAAGTCGATCAATGGACATTTCAAATTTACTTGTGATATGAATGTATCTGTTGAACATATTAATTGGAATTAATACTGTTCCGTAGGAATTTTTTCTATCAATATTTTTTTTGAGGACTAAGATATTTAATTTACATTTTTATTTATTATATTTAGCTTCTTTTATGTAGGTTATGAAAAGGTTCTAAATTATTTCCTATTAGTTCTCCTATAAACAATATAGAATAGTCTCATACCTTATATTCTCCGTCTTCATTGGTTTCTGTACACCATCTCCCGTTGGCGAGTGCTTTCGGACATTGTCCATCTTCTGGCCGAATACGTACGTCGCCAACGGGAGATGGTGTACAGAAACCAATGAAGACGGAGAATATAAGGTATGAGAGTTCTATATTCATTGGTGGTAGAAATAATAATAACCCTTTAGATTATTTACCTGACACAGCTAGTCAAGCGAAAGTATTACTACAGAAACCAATGAAGACGGAGAATATAAGGTATGAGAGTTCTATATTCATTGGTGGTAGAAATAATAATAACCCTTTAGATTATTTACC
>KZ807696.1:75855-92007 GCA_000696205.2 Oncopeltus fasciatus | reverse complement strand
TATAATTTAAAAAAATATTTATATAAATTTTCCGTACATTACCGTATATCAAACTTTGGGGAAAAACATTAGCGAGGATGTTAACGCTAGCTCTTCCTTCATCTATAGCCGATAACAGCCACAAAAGGCTCGTTTAACTGTTTCCAAAATGAAACATTTATACCAGAATAAAATCTTGAATGGAAATGGTTAATTCTTGTTGAGATTTGTTATGTGCATTATGAGAATAGCTAAGTGAAATAAAATAAAATAAAATAAATAAAATTTAAGCAATCGTCAATTAAATAAATATAAATTTCATATTTCGTATTAAGATGAAATGTAATATAATAAGATAATTATTATTTGAAATATTTAACAAATCTAATGTCATTTCATCGGTCAACAACAACAAAAAGAATTTTTCAAGAACTAAATGCTATTGATGCATTTCAAATTCTGCTGAGGGTTCTCCATAAGATTTAAAGAGGCAGTGTGGATTTTGCAAAAGACTAAATGTTTTTTGTTTTATTTCAGTACACAAGTGAAGTGAAGAAGTGCGAAGCTTCTACACAGGCAGACTGCGAAACCGTAGTAAAATTCGACTTGGAAGACTTCTGCCTCTTCCTGGACGCCGACTCTTCAAGGACTGTATTCAAGGATGTCTTCAATAAGGTGACACCGCCTCTGAGGTGTCCAATCAAAGTAAGCAGAATTCCCCATATCGCATTCTCTGTCAATTCACTTAGATTGCCACTTCGTTGTGACAACTACAGCTGGTTGTCATCGGGAAGGATATAGCTAGGTGTGGGTGGCTTCCTACGTACAGAGCCCGACACGCAGGAGATGGGTATTTAAAGTGATTTCCCTTCTTTCATGAAAGGTGAGGACGGAAATGTATGTTACATTGAATGGTGGAAGGTAAGACCAAAGGAGTAGGGGAAATAGCTCTGACATATTAGATCTCTCACTATGTTTAAAAGTTCTTTTGTAAACAAATTATGTAGCAAACTATTGCTTGGGACCGAACCCCAACAAAAGTCATCTAATAATATTATTTAAGGTAAAAAAAAACTCTCCATTTGAACATATTTAAATATTATATTTTTCAACTTTTCTATTTTCCATAAACTTTTTCGTTACTCAGCTAACAACGAGATATTGCGATTAAAAATTGTTGCCTTTCTCTAAAAACCCTTTTTTATTCATTCGTTTTCAGCGAAAATAAATAAATTAAAGGACCTTAAGCTATAAGTTGGGTTAACGAATTAAGTTTTTATATTTAATAATAAAAATTTTAAGATTAGATGTTATTTTTGTTGGGGTTCGGTCAAGGTAGATCCGAAAAATACAAATTAAAAAAAAAGTGAATTTTTTAAATGATCTGCCAACGTTTCGGCTTACATTGTAAGCCAGGGCTATCATGGCTGGTTGGTCTTCAGGTCTATCATGAAGGGGAGAAGGGACATCCTGTCCCTAAGATCACATTTTTATGACAAAATGAAAATGTGATCTTAGGGACCCCTCTCACCTTCATCAAAGCCCTGAAGATGACTTGCAATGTAAGCCGAAATGTTTATATACACATATGCATATTTTTATTTTTTTGGATCTACGATGACCGAACCCCAACAAAAACAACATATAATAATAATATCTACGGTAAAAAACAAAACAAAAAAACTCTCAATTTAAAAATTTTAAGGAAACTCTGAGGTAAATATAGCCTTTTGAAATATAGGGACTTGAACCTATCCTAACCTTGATGTTGACCTTTGTATATAAATTCTAAGCTATAAGATTGGGCACTTTAGACGAATAGGCATTTGGAATTAGGGTTGTGAGAAGCCCGAAGGAAAGGTAAGTGTGCAGGGAGTTGGTCTTTGGTTCTCAAGTCATTTCTATTTATTTTAATTATTCATATTATTTATAAAGTAAGAAGAAATTCTCATACTTTGATATTCGAAATGGCAGAAATTGATTATTAATGATTTAACTCTTAGCTCCCTTCTTTGACAGATAGTGAATTTTAGATAGTTAAATACCATGTAATTCATACTTAACAAGTATATTTTTTATATGACAATACATAATATATACATTATGTTAAATATAAAATGATATTTTTAGTAAAATGATGGTTTCCAAGACGTAGAAAACCCTTGTCGCTGTAGAAGAGGAACAGCGACAGTCCTCTTGAAACTTCCAATACATTTATTAGTAAGAAAGTCGGTGGAGTCTTTAGTTTTGTTTAAATCTGTAAGAAAGTCGATGGAGTCTTTAGTTTTGTGTGAATCTATAAGAAAGTCGTTGGGGCCTTTCGTTTTGTGAATATCTGTAAGAAAGTCGGTGGAGTCTTTAGTTTTGTGTAAATCTGTAAGAAAGTCGGTGAAGCCTTTAGTTTTGTGTAAATCTGTAAGAAAGTCTGGTTTGTATCTGTATCAAAGTCTCTTTGATGTCTTCTGATCCGATCAATGAATACCGAAAAATGTTTTAGGAGGAGAGGTTAGCCAGGGATTCAATCTTGGGAACTGAAGAATTAAAATCTGGTTTATAAACAAAACAGTTATTCTTTTGTAATTTTCGGCCTAAACTTAAGGTCTTCGTCAGTGTAAATGGGACCAGTAATGATTTACTAATTGTAAAGCAGGAGTCTCTCTCTCTCTCTCTCTCTCTCTCTCCCCATCTTCCCATTTGCCCTGATGAAGGCCTGAAATTTAGGCTGAAACGTTAGAGGAAATAAAATAATAATCAAATCTCGAATTAATAATAGTACAACAAATAAATGAAAAATTAGTTATTTGCAGTTAGGGTTTTATTAAATTAACATTAGAATAATTCATTATTAATAAACATTAAAACAAAAATTAAGCTCGAAATCTATAAATCAGATAACAATTATATTTTATAAAACATTTGATTAAATTAAAAAAATTAGATTTAAAAAAAAATTAGTATAATTCTGTGCTGCTCAACGAAATTATTAAATTAATTCAATTTTTCCATTTTGTATTTCAAAAACCTCTTGATAAACCTACATTCCGCCCCCTCCCTCAAAAAAAAAAAAAAAAAAAAAAAAAAAAAAAAAAAAAAAAAAAAAAACCTTTATGCTTTGAAAGCTCTTTCCACTGCTAATTTCCATTAATACTTTATTGTATACTTAATATGCTGGAGTGGGTGCTCCTTTTTCAGCATATAATGTTGCTCTAATAAGTAATTAGATGTATTATAAACTTCCCTTATTATGTGGCCTTCAGTTACTTTATTCAAAACATTCTGGAATATATCAAATAAAAGAGATTTTGACATTCGAACAGTCAAAGCTCCCTCTGATATCATATTCAGCAGAATAACCAACATTATTGGTTATATATCTTGGAAGGCAGGATAATGTCTAACCTACTAAATAAGTAATAGCTTTTCAACAGCTGAGCACTGTGTAAATCCCAAGAGCTAGGCAGCGAAACACACAATGTTTCTACTTACAATATTGAAGACTTTTACTTTATCTGATAAGGAAACTATCATTTCCCCGAGAAAATTTTCCAGAAGATAGTACAGGATCAGGTGTAGTGGTGATAAACACCTAAGTTATTACGCCCTTGTCTGTTCATCCTTCAGAATGGGTATGTATTCTCTTATGAGGATCTATTTCATGACGCTTCCTACCAGATATTCAGTACTTTTATAGCTGTGATCAACTTGCTTCTTATGCCTTTCATAAAAATAAGTCAAAGAGTCATAAGAAAAAACAACAAAAAACGTTTATTTGGAATAGAGCTCAATTTGATTTTGTTCCAGGTACATCTTGGTTTTTGTACTATTTCTTACTAGTATAATTTGATGACTATATTTCAAAGATAGTAATATTTTTAAAAGTAATTTTTATTTTGCAGCCATAATTAAATTGTTTGAGTTTTGTATTTCTGCAAAATACTTTTAAATTTAAATTATCTATTTGCAACACTTTCGTCTTTATAAAAAAACAAAAAAAAAAACAGTATATCAGCTGACCAAACACAGCTTCAGTCATCAGAAACACACATCGAATTAATACATTCATTAATTAATTTAAAAGGGGCGCCGGGATAGCTCAAGTGATCCGTACGGATCTCGCAATCCTGACGCCGCGGGTTCAAATCCCGCCCAGGTCAATCTTTTATTTATAATATAGAAGGTTGTCCTGAGCCATGGGTGTATAAAATGGGGTGGCAACCTGTAGATAGCCCCTCCCTCCAATGACCCCAAGTGGTTGCAAGGGAGGCTAACACAGCAAAAAAAAAAAAAAAAAAAAAAATTAATTTAAAATAAGCGCACTTCACTAAAGCAGTAAAAATCAAACAATTTGCGTCTATAATTGTTTAATTGTGAATGTAATTTTAAGCCTGTCAAGTGAATGTATTATTTATTATAGAATAATTTTTCTGAAACCCCTGAATTGATGATTGATGATTTACTCGTCCCCAAACAAGTAAATCCATTCTTTTATTGTATAAACCTGAAAATAATTTTCAAACTGTATTTTAAGCGATAATTATCTCTAATTATGCCATTACAAAAGAGGAAAAATAAATAATCTGATAATCTATACTGATTATCAGATTATTTATTCTTCGTCTTTCGTGTAATGGCATAATTTATTTATTTTAGGAGTATCAGGAGTATTTTTTTTAAACTTAAACTTTTATTTATTTATTACATTTTGTTAAATAAATACATTTTGTAATTTGATTACAATGATATTAAAAATGACATTCAATGTCAATCACATGAGGAGAGAAGGTGAATAATGACACCACTCTCAAAGGAGTATATTAGGGTTTTTTTTTCTTTAGAATATATGCACTTAAACATTTTCAACTATAATATTAATATTAATATTATACATTATAATTAATGTACTCTCTTGGAGCATTCTGAAAAAAATGCATTCAACCTCGTTCAGTACAGTTCTTGAAATATTACGAAGTTGTCTCTCTGCATGAACTATAGAGACTAATAGTCACATGTCTATGCGAGTCGTGTTGGAGATCGGTGTGATAACAGCTGGATCACTCAGGCAGGGTTAAGTTGAAGTTCAAATTTAAATTTTTACTTCTTTTATTGAAATAATAAAAAAATATTGTTTGTAACTAATTATTTATCATTATTATTTTTTGTTATTTAAATAGTGTGAATTTTAAGCAAGAGTAGTTTATTTAAATATCTTTTACATATTTTTAAGCGGTAGTCAGCTTTATTTAAACTTTATTTCTTCTTTTTATCATTACTATATAAATAGTATNATAAATAGTATTATTATTATTATTATTTTTATTTTATATTTGAAACCTATTATATACTCTAGAATTATTATTAAAAAAAAAAAATCATGAGTATACCCCTTGATTAACACTCTGATATTTTATTCCTAAAACGAGAAAAAAAAAATGATAATGTGGAATAGAGGATAACGTAGTGAAAATGATTAACAAGATTATTTATCATATGTATCATCACTCTTAATACATTTATTTATGTATTAACACAAAACAATGAGGGGAACCTACAAATATAAGGAAATTAAGAAACGGAACTCTTCTGTTTCAAACCAGCTGAAATAAACAATCCGAAAATTATTAAAGTAAGCAACCATAGTAACTAATGAAGTTCAAGTGAAATCCTGCCATAAAATAAGCTTAAGCAAGGAAGTAATTTTTTCCCGGATCTTGACGAGTTTGACGAAAAAGCAATATTAAAAGAATTGAAAGTAAACAATATTAAGTAAGTAAAAAGGATTATAACAAAAATGTTAAGGATTATTACAAAAATAAGCGGAAAACTCATCTTTATGTATTAACATTTTTCCTCTCGTTTCTCCCCGGAGTAATAAGTTTTATATTTTATAACATAAAAATAAAAATGTACATACATAAGGTGTCGCAAATGTATCAAATTAGGTCCTTTTGCCGACACATGTCCAAAAGAACCAGTTACAGGATTTTGTGGTAAACCCGAACGCCAGGGCCACTCCTGTGAAACATTTGTATCTTTATGTATTAAAATTTTTTCTCTCGTTTCTCCCCGGACAAATAAATTACTAACTTAATTTATTGTGGTGGAAATCAGGACAGTTTAGATACAGAATGTCCCTTGTGATTTAAAGAAGAAGAAGACATTTTTCTAGTAAATAAGAAATAATAGAAAGAAAAACAAATCAGTCTAAAAGAGAAAGGAATCGTGGTTTGGTTCATGTATCATTCTTACACTGGATGGGAGAATCTATCGACCTCAGTACTGAGATGACCCAAGATCCCTGTTGCTTTCCGAGAAGGTAGGTCAGTGATTTCTTGTAGGATGTCGTGTGGTGCAAAAGAAATTGGTGTTGATGCCAAGGGAAGAGGAGTAAGAAGGATTCGAGAGAATGAAGTTGTGGACGACAGATAATCGGACAGGAGTTTGGCCCTCTGTTTATCATACATTGTATATTGAAAATTAAAAAAAAAAAAAAAAATGAAACTAATGATGATAAATTCTTGGTATTAACATTATTTTGTTATCCATTAATAATTGTTTATTTTAAAGTGAATTTAGCTTTAAAATATTATTTTCTTGCAAATACTAATATTGAACTGTAAAATTTTTAGGGCATATACAAGGTTGCTGATATCGATCCAAATTTAATAGGTTTAACCCTGCTGCAGTATGCAAGTCCTACAGCCTTCACTCAGGGAAACCATATGAGATGGATTCAAACTATGTCTAACAAGCAAAATGAAATTGTGTTTTGCCTCGTAGCGTCAGGATACTTAAAACATATTAAATAAAGATTGAAATTAATACACTTATTATCACTATAATCTAAGTAAAATATATTACAATATTAATTTAATATGCTTTTTTACTCAAAAAAAGGATATAAATCATTTTATATTTCTTTGCTTCTGCTTATAGCTAATAAATATCAATCTCAGACTTTTATGAATACAAATATCAATTCATGTCAGCAGCATTATATGAAGCAGGTTAATATATTTATTTTATTCGTTCTCTGTTGCATATATAACTAAGAACTCTACAAAATGTTAACATCAAATTTTAATTTTGAATTAACCACATGTGTAATACAGGAATGCAATAAAATAATAGTGAATTCAACAAAGATTTATTCAAGTAAAATCAAGATTCCTGAGCAAGAAAGGTAAGTTAAAATTAGGATTGTTGGATTATCAAGGTTTTCCTTAACAGAGAAGAAATGAGCGAAGTGTACGGCTCGTTCTCTTTGCTTAAACTTTTAAAATATAATTAAATTTTTTTATTTTAGTGTACTTCGAATCAGTTACACTCAGACTTAGGCAAAGGTATCTATAGTCCCAAATAGAAAATAATATCCTTATAGTTGTCTGGCATTTTTAAATTATGCATCAATGTTCCACTGGAACAATATACTAGATAATGTCATACAATTATAATAAGAAGAACAATAATAATGCCAATTATTGATGGTATTGGGTAATGGCCTTTTTGATGGCAATGGCTGGTAATACAATGACAATGGCGATGCCAATGATAATTGTAATAACTACATATAGAATGTAGCAATTAAAGTTCCTTAAAAGCCTATTGGAATGTTTCCAAAACAGGAGGTAATTGTACGCAAATGTCAAAATCATGTTCTGCCTTTAATTTCCCGGATAACCGATAGGGATGTGACCGACCTAAATTGTGGGGGATACAATCTTCTATAATTCTGTGTAGTTTCATTTCTATAGGCTCAACTGCTTCTCTACATAGGCAAGTATCAGGGGTAACAAGTAATGAGCGTAAAATTAGCTACAAGATTATTCTTATTTTATATTGGTAAAGTAAAAGTCGAAAAGGTAGAGTAAATACGGAAATTGACCAATAGGAGGGGGAGGATGTGGAATTTAGGACGATTGCAGCCTAGCGTCCGAGTCACCTAAAAAAATCAAATTGGAAAAAAAAAATCAAATATGTATAAGCATGCCTTTCTCCCTTGGACTTTTCCTTTAGGAAATTCATTACTCCTTCTTAACTACGTCACTTCCCAAGGAATCTTTCAATTCTCGGGAAACAGAGTATTTATCTCTGGTCGTGGCATGAGTAGAGCTTTCATATTTTACAAACAACCAACTAAAATGCTCCGTCTAATACCCCATAATGCACCGATAGTATAGACATCCACCGAGAAAAACCAAATTTGATAATACTAAGCAGCAGACTCACCCCTAGTTTTTTGATATTTTATATAAAAAAAAAAAAAAAAAAATTGCTTCAAAATGCATGANGTCCACTAAAAACTTTCTAACACACCTCCTAGATACAGTGCGAGGCACTTGATATTAGTCCAGATCAATGTCAAGAAATTCTACTTATTTTTATCTCAGATTAAAAATACTTGTTTGAGATACGCAAACATTACCGTTATAATGGTCTATCGGAAACTGATGTAGCTCCAAGGTAACAAGTTCAGAAGGGCTTGACCGGAAGGGGAAGTATTTATTGAAAAGTCGAGCACAAGCGTGCCATTGAAATGTGCTATTTATGTGTTTAAATAACATATTGTGCAATATCCTCACATATGGCAGATATTATAAAAATTGAGGAGAGAAATTAAAGAAAAAACAAGAATGTTGATGCATTTATTGAAAAAACTCATATAAGCAAAAATTGATAAAAAATGTAAATTAGAAGCACTGACTGAAGAGTATAAAATCACAAACGATAACACAGCTAAAAAGTCTTTAGTTAAAATGACCAGCTTGATAAGATGTAGTGTGCCCTCTAAACAAATGTATATATGTATATATGTGTATATATATATATATATATATATATATATATAAAGGAATTGCCTGGAAGACATTGTCCAATTCTAACGGAAATTGAGTAGGAAAATTTGGGAAGAAGATGCTAACTCTACATAAGATGATTGAGTACTTAAATGGCAGAAAATCTATATGACTTTATATAAAATGTTAAAATAGCATTGGTTTTTATTAGTTTTTATGTGCATGAAGTTTTCGTGGAAAAATTCTTTTGTGTAACACTTCAGAGTTTCTGTGCCATTAGAAATTTTATTATTATTATTTCATTGTATATATGTATGCAATCGGATACATTGAAATTTTTATGATTGAAATTTTTAAAGCTTATATGTAAAGAATTTTTTTTTGTGAAATATTTATTTACTTAACATTATTACCTTAGGCCGATATTTAGGGTAGGTGGGAAATAAAATGTAAAATCCCTTGCGGAATTATGTCTGCAGTTTACTACTGTGGATGACCTTCATTGCCTAGGAGATTATGGTCCAGACTACGGGAGAAATTTTGTACAATAAACAAACGAGTAATGTTTAGTGGTTGTTTAGTGCGACAGCAAATTATACGTACTGATTAATGCTCAGCTCCCACAAACCAGAGCAACAAAAGAGACTCACAGTCCACAGCAAGATGAATTATGAAAATGTGTCCAACCCTCTTAAGATGATCCTCCTTGGGGACTTTTCATATATTGATAAAATATATTGGACAGGAGCATAGTCAAAAGTCATCCTGCACATAAATTCACTAAGAAATATGGTGTGCTGCTCGCAGAAAATGGGCAAGATATCCTCAAGATCATGTCAACACTCCTCTAAAACACCCCAGAAAACATTCAACCCATCAATTCTGAAGGTGCATAAGTTTAAAATTGGCTATTCAGCAATCTGGTATCTAGTTCAGGAAGAATCCACGATGGACGGGTGGGAATAGAGCTTAAGTATCCCGGTCCACTTCATCGCGAGCATATAAAGGACGAAAAAGATGTACCCGAGTACTATACCCTGGGAAACGCCCGTTTCCACTTGGTAGAAATCGGAATAATTTAATTCTTCCCAAACAATAAAGGAATGGTTTGGTAAGTAAACTTAAGAATTTGTTAAATGTTACTAGGAAGTATGGATTTCAATTTAAACAGGAGACCCCTGTGCCAGACTCTATCAAGTGCTTGGGAAACATCCAAAAAAGCTCCGGGACAGTACTCTTTGAGCTCAAGAAGGGAAGAGAAAAAAGCTGATCATTATTGAAGACAAATCTACAGTGTAAATTATATTTTTTTCTTGTCATATTTAATTTTGTATAAAAAACTATTTAGAGAACTATTTTTAATTTATAGGTGGGATATTATTGAGAAAAACGTGCTTTTCCAGCTTAGTTCAGTTAATTTCGTCTAAATAATTGTCATAAAATTGTTCTCTAAGGACTAAATGTAGTATTATGTAGAGCTTAGAGAATAGAGAGAATTATTATATAAGAATGTCATATATCTTATATCATTAGTTTTATATGTATATATAATATCAAAACATGAAATGAATAAGTATCAATGGTAAATAAATATTTACCATTTCATCTTCCGGGTTGGACCGAGTCAAATTGTTCTTATTTGCCGAGCTTTCGCACATCTGACTACTCCAGAGACCAGCCACCAGAACACAGTATCAACCAATGGGAAGGCAGACTTCGCCCAAGGACCAGAACGCGCCGGGATTATACACCACCTGGTGTATAAAACATGGTAAATATATACCATCTGGATTTTTAAAAATCTCTCTTTACAACTCTCATTCTCTTTTCAGCCCTGAAGAAGCCATCACATGATGTGCAAAAGCTCGGCAAATAAGAACAATTTGACTCGGTCCGACCCGTAAGATGAAATGGTAAATACATCTGACGACCGACGAAGCCTACGTGAACATATAAATAAATATTTTTAACATAAGAGAAAAATAGAATCTCCGCTAGAAATATGAAGCCAGTTTATTCTTTTCATTTAGTATAATCTATTTGCGTATTTCATTGAAAGTCTGTAACGCAGGAGCTTTGTAATCTAAGGAGTTTTCCTATTCTTCATTAAGGATAGTTATAAATTCAAGGAGATGACGAAATTATGCTTGAAAGCCGGAGAGGACAATGAATGTAAAAGGTATGACCACTCAGTTTGGCTGAAATGAAAGTTAAAGGAAAGGGCTCAACCATCCTAGTTTGGTTTTCAAATATCTTCCCTAATTAATGTTTTTTTCGTAAAAATGTTATAGAAGGTAAGATATAGACAATTTTACTTATCACATATTATTTTTATTCAGTGATTTTTTCAACCTTCCGCTGGGCTTTTAAATATTTTTTATCAGTTCATTCCCTTCTAAATAAAACATAGAAAATCTGTTTAGTTTACGCAGCCCTTGCGCGTCGGAATTTCTTTGCACTATGTGCTTTTTGAAAATAGAAATATTAGGAATGAAGTTTAAATGATGTTATTCAGGTATTCTTCTTAAATGTTCAGGTATTAATAATTATTAACTACGATTCTGAGAAATTCGCTTCATTATATAGCACCTGCGTGAGGGGCATTTATATTCAACTTCCCTTTTGACGACTAAGATTCGCTTAGCAAGTATAATTTATTTATGCTTTTATATTTAATAATGTTTGAGTGAATTTTTGTTTTTCATAATGAGAACATTCACTTTATATTAAAAGTGATTTCTTTATACGTGTTTCTGATGAAATAATTTTTTCAAGGATGTTTGATAAGTAATTCGTATTTTAATATTATGTTATATCCATAACACATTTTACAAATAGTATTATATTGCTGTGTTTTGTAATAAATGTCATATTTCTTTTAGATATTTTAATAGCATTACACAATATAATTTTTGAATTTATTTGTACGTCAATAAATAAAAGTGTAATATGACTCTCTACTAATTGATTAACCTAAAATGATAACATTTTTAGATTGTATACAATTTTAAATTATTACATAAAATTATTGATAATTTTTAATTATGATTTTTTTTAGCATCCATGTATTACTAATTTGACAAAGATTTTAAATTAATTATTTAAAGGACATTAATTACAGTGCACACAGCTTTAAGCACGATAATGATTATTATAAATATATCTTGCTTATATATTTCAAAATGTATTTTTTTACTAGCAATATACTACATATTATATTTATATTCATGTAAATTTCATGAATACATCTTATAAATATTATTCGAAAACCAGAGATATTGGTAAATTGGACTTTGCCTGAAACCTAACCGTGGCTGATGCCGTCTGTAGGACGTAATTGAATCCCGTGGGTTTTATTATTGCTTTAAAAAACCCGATGGCAGACCGTCACTGACAACCCTTTGAAAAAAGGGCGGATCACTGTGGATGAAAAGTACAAAAGAAGATGGCGGTCAAATGCCACAAAATGAATAAAAGCCTCATCGTGTATCTCGTTTTTTCCCAGGTTCAACAAGCATTAATACAGTTTGCCATTCCAAAATAAATAATGTTATCGGCGTATCCTTAATCTCTAAGAAGCGCCAATATGGAGGACTGAATTCCTTACAAGAAGAAGTTCCGGAAACGCCACGGGCTCACAGTCATTTATCTTTATCCCGACATGTCGCGGTCACTTTTCAAGCCTCTTTCCCACTAAAGCTTCCCGAGCCAGTTAGAGCTTAGAGCGCTCAAAAGAAGTTTTCACTCGATAAATCACTCATTTCAAGCTATAAATTGAGTATACGCAACCCCCCTCCCTCCCCAAACACACAAACACACAAAAACACGCGCGCAAACTTAAGCATCAACGAACGCGAATGAACGCAAGCACGTAACCATGCACTCACAAGCGATACTTCAAGAACAAATTTTCGAAATCAAGATGTACCAAGTTTTTTTATCGTCTGTAATATTCTCTTTTAGGATTTTGTTACATATTTACATATAAAATATTTGTGGAGAGGTAGTTAGGGGATTCGGTCTTGTCATTCGAAGAAATAAAAACTATTTATTAAAATATAAAAAGTTTTTACTGTTTCCAATGTTTCGGTCTAAATTTCACACATTCTTCAGGGCAATTAGTCAAAATTCAAATGAATTTAAAAAAAAATTTTATAACCTTTATTTACATATTACATTCTGTTAAAATTAAATAAAACATTTTGTAATTTGATTACAATGAATAATAAAAAAATGACATTCAATGTCAATCACATGAGGAGAGGAGGTGACCAGTGACACCCCTCTCAAATTATTTTCAGACTATATCCACAGGAGGTCGCGGGGCCATCTTCGTTTGAGCCGACGGGGAGGCTTGTAGGGGTTGGATTTGGAAGACATGGTCGGTGCTAGTGGATTAGGATGGAATAGCAGTTTACTGTAAAAAAGACTGAAGCGGTAAGAAATTAGATCCTGAACAAAAGGAATATTAAAATCGTGGTGAAGAGAGGAATTGGATACGTAATAGGGAGCATTTGCGATTATTTGGAGGGTATAACAGATTTTAAGCACAATATTTAAAAAGTTTCTTTGATATAAGTTTAATCTGGCATTATTCATGGAAGAAGTTTCGCCTTGCAATAATTCTGAAACTATTCCAATGTAAATTTGTCTTAGATAAACGCAGACGATATCATACTTTAATGTTATTGCTGAAAAATACCACAATGAATCATCAGTCAGAAATAAATATATGTCTTACATGAATTTTTATTCATACAGTAGAGCTATAAATAAAGCAAATTCGCATATATTCTATTATTTTTTTAATTTGTCTGATGCTGAATAAAATAGATAATTTCAATTAATGTGAAGAGAGATGGAGATTTTATTTTATCATTTATAAGCGAAGCCTATTAAACTCAGACCTGACGTCTATGAAAAAAAGCCGAAAATATTTCTATTAATTTATTATATTGCATTAATATATTAATCCATTTAGAAAGACCTCTTTTTCATGAAAAAGTGAAGAAAATCTAAAATCTCTAACACAAAAGATTATGTCAAAAGAGATTATAGGTAAAGAGTTTATTTAAATTTGGATCGTTTTCAGGCGCCTCCCCCCTTCGTTTTAAAGATATTATATATAAATATAAATAAATAAATATATATATATNATTTAGGTTGTTATAGTGGTCGAAATAATCCTGATTCCTGTCTTTTATTAACTAATTTATAGTAAATATATTAAAGGGTATTTATAGGGCGTAATAACCTAGAAGTTGATTGCCCTCCAATGATCTACTACTACTACTACTTTATATATGTATATACTATATATATATATACACTAGCGGACCCGGCAAACTTAGTTTTTCCAATTTTTGCATTCTTTAGAGTGTGGCTGACCCTAAACAAACATTAGTTTAGGTAAATAATCTTATAATAAATAAACATTAGTTTTGTATTATCACACGATATAAATTGAGCCTTTAACGAAATTTACGGCCTTCAAATAAAAATTCATGGAATTCCTATAAGTTTTTTCACAGAATAATTTACATATGTTGTAGATATGGGCTCAATCAAAAAAGAAACGCATGTGTTTAAGGCAAATTGGAAATGAAAATTTAATTTTGCCACGCCCCTCCGCCCGCAGAACGAAAATCAAAAATCAGACTTCACAGTGTCACCCGCCTGAATATTCGGAGGATTCACTGAAAATTTCATCAAAATCGCCCCAGCCGTTTTAAATTCCATACGTTACATACATACACACATCCTATTTTATATATATAGATATGTATTTTTTCTTTAATATCGTTCATTAATTATATTTATTTGATATGTGTGACACTTTTCAAGAAATATATTTAATGTTAGACACTTGCAATAGATAACATATAGGTTCTATATATAGCTAGGCGGATGCGGAATTTTAATATTTTTGACTAATTTTGTATACAGCACATGAAATTTATATAAATATTTTAAAAGTTATTTAAAGGTATTAGCCACTTTTTACAAGAATCAAAAGGGGGACAAAAATCACAAATTCTAAAGATTTAGGGTTAAAATTAGCATTGAATTGTGCAAAGGTTGTTTTGTTTTTCATAGCCGTTGTTTAAATAAACTTCTCTTGCAGTAAGGAGATAAATTTACTTAGCTTTCCTTACACAAAGTAATAAAATAGCATTAATTAAGAGAGTATTGTTCACGTATAATTGGAAACTTGAGTAATTCAATG
Organism: Oncopeltus fasciatus; assembly: GCA_000696205.2. NCBI lineage: Eukaryota > Metazoa > Arthropoda > Insecta > Hemiptera > Lygaeidae > Oncopeltus > Oncopeltus fasciatus. Next base: position 77,010 of record KZ807696.1, on the reverse strand, counting down.
TTATCTAATTGGATAAGGATCTTGAAAAGACATCAAATAATGAAGGAATTTATTTGAAGAAAAACATATCATATGTCTTTAGTTTTTTTTTTCTAATAGAAAATACACTATAGTAATCGATCAGGGGAATAAATTTAATTAATGATTATAATCTTTAAAAATAACTATAACATGAAGGCACATATGAAAACTTGGGGTTTCTCTTCTTCACAAATTTGTTGAAATCTATATTTTTGTTACTCAAAGATTTCTTCCTGCTTAAACCAATTGTATCTAAAAAAAAAAAAAAATTCAAATTCACGTAGTTCTAGTGATTTTAATGAACAATATTAAAAAGAAAGTGATTATTAAAATATATTTTTAATTATAATTAATTAGAGAAAACTTGTAGAAATATGTGCTACATATCTTATTTTGACTCTCAATGTTTTTTCTTTGTTATTTTTAAATTCTTACGATACATTTTAAATTTTTATTTTAAGAGTAATTCACCATAACTGACTAAAATTTTTAATTTATGTACAACACGGCCTGCTGCACTACTTCATTGTCCTGGTGAAGGCTTTTGAAAGTTTTGAGTATTATAAAAATACTTGAAATATAAGGTTGTTCCTCAGCAAAGATAATTCAAAGAGATCATGCTTACTACATAAATTAACAAAAGATAACATACAATGCAACGGGAAAAAATATACAAATTTTCTAGTAAGTATTTCCCAAAAACAAATTTCGTTTTTAATGATGGAAATTTTAAATCACCCTAATGAAATATATCCAATGGCTGTCAGTTTAAATAAAGCGAAAGAAATTAATTAATAAATTATTTAACTTTATTTATGTACTTATATTTTAAGAAATATATAAAACTTAATTTCCCTCACATATATATGCACCTAGAATTTATTAAAAAATAAGGTTCACCATATGTTTTACAGTTTAAAAAAACTGAGTTAAACGATATTTTTTTGTGTACTGTGTCGTAGATAAAATGTTGAAAAGAGTTTCCCCAAAATTAAAAACACCTGGTTTCGTAGAAACTATCATTTTTTTTTATAGAGAGAATGGGAGATTTCTGGACTCCGAAAGTGAAATATTGTAAGTGCTCAACCTTAATTATTAAAAAAAAAAAAAACATTTTTTTAATTTGTGTTTTTT
>KZ807696.1:64278-75834 GCA_000696205.2 Oncopeltus fasciatus | reverse complement strand
ATGACAAATATAAATATATATAATTTAAACCTTTAAAAATTGTATTTTTCTATTTTAACAACGCATAAAAAAAAAAAAAAAATATACCAGCTTAAATTTCTTGTAAGTGCTTAACAAAGGTGGTATTGTTGGTGCTACGCAAACAGCCCCCTCCTACGCATAGCTTTGAGTGGACTTCAAATAAGATCTCACCTCAAAGCTAAGCGTCTATTTTCTCATTCTCATTTTTAAGTGAAGTAGTATTTAATAATGTCCTGCACATAGCAACTGTTAATGAAGGTAGTGGAATAGGAGGCACTATAAGAAGTAGTGTCAGCCCGCTAAAATGGCGGAATGGGAGACTCAACAAGAAGTAATGCCAGTCCGCTAAAATGGCGGAATAGGAGGCTTCACAAGAACTAGTGTTACAAAAGTGAACAGAGCGGTGTGGGGAGCTCCATAAGAATTTAGCAGAAATCTGTACCGGTATCAGACTCTGTTCCACTGAGATGGTACATATAACCTAAGAAAGGTGTCATTATTACTAATGTTAGTTTACGAAAATAAGAAATACCGAAAACATATAAAATACAGATAACAGAGCCACATATTTCAGAGACCAAGAGCGACACAACGAACTGGAAACGTTTGGTGTACATGAGTAGATAGCGCAGTTATAACTCCTAATGCCGTTTCTGAAGTTGACCTACTTTTCACTTAACCTCGAGCTTTACTCCTGGTTCCATGAAAACAGCACCGTTCCTAACCATCCGACCCCAACCAAAGTCTTTAGCACTTTCGTAATCCGAAGGCGCGCTCGTGCGAAGGCACTGTCTACACCACATCAACGGCGTTAACCACAGCAAACAGTATCCTAAGGAAAATGAGGTTTTTCTTGAGGGGTGGGGGGTTTGGCGAGCACCATCAGAGAAAGCGTAGCGTTCGTCGCGCTGAAGGTCCGTAATCTAACCAGATGTTCCATGTTTCCTAACAAGATGCATATGAGAGTAAATAATATGGTAGCTAAGGAATAGGTAAAACTATATGTGTATATATATATATATATATATATTTTGTNTTTTAGACTGGTCGAAAATGTAGAGTGCAACGCAGTTGAATACAGACAGTGACAGTGAACACATGTATTCGGCCAAGAAGATGGACAATGTCCGAAAGCGCTCGCCAACAGAAGATGGTTTGCAGAAACTAATGAAGACGGGTAATAGAAGGTATGATAGTTCTATATTCATTGATAGTCAAAATGACCCTTCATAGTACTTATATAGATAAGAAGAAAATAAGTAAGTAAGCTTATAGTCGACCAACGACTGATCCTTCCGCCTATTCCTGTCTTTTTTTGTTCATTTTTTCCTTGTTCTTTCTATTTAAATATATAATTCTGTATTATTTTAATTTCAGACAGAAATGGTTTATTGTTCAAATGAAAACAAAATCATCGCTCATATTTGAATGTAGCTCCAGACACAATTCAAAACTTCCTAAATTCAATGAGCTTCAGAATTATTTCATATTCAGTTTAGAGTTTAGATAAAAGCAGTACATTAATAAACAAACTGCAAAAACAGACGAACCAACACACATCCAAGTGTGTTAGATCACAATATGATTGGTCCAAGTGTGTGGCCACAAGTGTGACCAATCATATTAAAGCTTTGATTAAAACAGGTGGGATTCTTCTTTTCTACCCCCAGAGAGATTTTACTCTCTTTACAAATTGGTAGAATAGATGGAGTAGAAACTAATAAACATTTTAACCAAAATCATTCTATGTCCTCAAACATGACATCTAGAAACCCTCAAGTTCAAAATGATAATTTTTCATTCTTCACTTACACAAAGCATTGGTGTCCATAGGCAACATTAATTTTGTAAATATTACTTTATTTATGATTTATTATCCCACGCAAATTTAAAACAATTGTTTAAAATTTACGTGGGATAATAAACCTCAACTAAATTAATGTTTATTNGCATCCTGTGATTGCTTTATTAATCAAAAAAGGTGACACACCTTTAAGATCACCGTCGCTAGACTTTTTAAAAATTAGAAATTTTATTTTCTGCTCAACTTACTTTATAGAGGCAGAATTTAAATTATCATAAAATGTTGTATGTATATCGGGCCCAGTTTTCTTCTTCTTACGCTTAGGGCTGTGAGAGCCCTCAAAAGTATTCTCCCACATTAAAAAGAAAAACAAAAAAAAATGATACTTAGCTGTCTTCTTAGTTCGTTGACCAAGTAGTCTGCGAAAAAAAAAAAAAAAAAAAAAAAAGATCGATATTAAGTACGAGAGCTAGTGCCGAGAACACTGACTATCTAAAGCGGCTTATAGATAACGGACACGGAGAGATCCTCTCGCTACGGCTATCACCATAAGACTGAATTAATGTTTATAAATGAAAATTAAAAAGTTAATAACGAGAGTCGATAAATAGCTAGACAATGTCAGCTATTTCGAAGATAAGACGATGTAATCGTCTTTCTCGTGGGTTAGGCTCCCGTTAGTGTGTTGGGAATTTAATAGGTTATCTAGCTCGTCCCGGTAGTGCAATGGAAGCATACCGGCCCGGAAAGCAGGAGATCCAGGTTCGAGTCCTGGCTGAGACAGTTAGATTTTTCAATTTATTCCCTCTCATTAATTGATTAATTCTGTAAGCGCAAAACTGCCATAATTGTTTTACCCACTTTCTTACTAAAATAAGAATAAATTTTGAACTAGTCTCAAAGAGCCAGGGTTTTGTTACTAAGATCAAATATTAAAAAAGAAACTTAAGAATTATTTTTATAATACAGAAAAAAAAATTCCATTTACCGAAGAAATACAAATAATTTATTTTACAAATTATCTTGATATCCGATAAAAATGAAAGGCGAATTGAAGGGAGACTAAAATATATAAAATTAATTTGATCGTTGTTATTTGAGATAAGAAAAACATCACGGAATATAATATTTACAGTGTGCTAGCAGCTTTCTAACAACAGAAACATTCTAAATATCCATTTAATACATATTTACCTTCGATTTCCAAGAAAACATCATATCATATATCCATTTTCAGTGTGTAAATGATATCAGAGGCTCTTTTGACAAAGATATATCTGAAATGATTGCAAGACAGCCTTATTCAGATTTTATTTCTCAACCAGAATTTGAACGGCTCTCAAACTTATCTAATGTTGAAAATTGTCTTAAATTGCCGTTTCCTTCGTCTAATACCTTCCTGTAACACCTAGGAGAGTCACTCGAGGAATGTAACCTTTCAAGGAGCTATATATAACTAGACCCATTCGCCACAAGGGTATTGCATAACAATCCAAAGTATGTGTTACCTTCCCAGAAATCCTGAAATACTTGCACAGTAGCATATTTGGCACCAACCTCATACTCATACTTTTATAAGGATCACAAAGTTGGCACACCATAAATTAGTTTGAAACAATTTTTTTTAATATACTCAACTCTGATTCACAAAAATAATTTATTTATTCTTCTAGTTTCAATTCAAGGAATCCATTATTGCTTGAAGGTATTTCACCTTTTAACTGCAAATATATTTAAATAAATAGTTTTTAGAACATAAACATTAATAAATTACATTTTACTAATCTTTATCAATTTTGTAACACAATATAATAAACAATGACGATTCTATTAAGATTGAAAATTTTTATATCATTCTGAAATTACTTCTTTCATCTCTTTAAAAAAAAATCAGCACGAGTACAATCTTACCTCAAAAAGATTTTACACGGATATGCCGCAAGGGATTCAAGGACAAAATATTTCCAATTTATACATTTTGGAAGTGAAGTTTCCATGGGATAATGTGCTCAGATAGATTCTCTATATCCTGGAGATTGTCAAATCCTCTTTTATACCTGGTGCTTTTCTAGTAACATATTAAGCCTTACACTGGTTTTGTCATTGTAAAAACAAACTTATATGCACTTAGCATCTATTACTTTGCTGGCAAATGCAGATATATTAGAACTAAACGTCGAATGTAGGATTTACAAGTTTGTCAAGATAGGTTTTCTTTCAAGTCATCCTAATTCCTTCATCCATTACCGCGCTCTCCTGAAATGTTGTTAAATTCACTGGACTACCAACAATACACAAATACATGAGCGACCTGGAAATATATACAAGACAACGAATTATTTAACTGTCATACATAAAGATTCAACGATCGTCAAAAGCAAAACTATTCTTATGGTTTTGGGGTATAGAAATGTTAATGAATAATCAGTATCCCCCTCATCTAGGCCTACCAATTACCAATCTGTCATGATAACAATCGTAAGTAATCTAAAGGGTTATTATCACTACCAATGAATATAGAACTATCATACCTTCTATTATCCGTCTTCATTGGTTTTTGCTGAAAATGGTTTGCAGAAACTAATGAAGACGAATTACAGAATGTATGATACAACTGTATTCTTTTGGAATTCAATAAAAAGGTTTACCTTTTGAAAGTGATTCATTCGGCCACTGATGGCAGACTTTTGCACAAAGTTATCGCCATTATGATGTGGAATACAGGCAACATTGTATGATGTGGAATACAACATTGAATATAGATTCATGTATATATATAGGTATAGTAATTATATATACATTGATAGAACCCCTTAGATTGCATTGTGCATTCATAGATCCGAGGTTAGGTATATATAATTTTAGTACTCTTAGAGGAAGAAGTGTGCATAAATGTTTACTTATTGAGACCTGATATTTATATAAAATTAAGTAATAAGTAAATTCGCTAAATATGTAGTTTCTAGTATAAGGTACTTAATAAAACAAATATATTGATTCAAGCTTAAATATTTCATGGGTTTAAGAATATAATTTTAATGTCAGCCCTAGGAAGCAATACATTTTGTCTGAAATGTATCTGTATCCCCTTGGACTGCTGGTATAGGGTGTGGGGAAAGACGGTAAATTCAGAGCATGAAACATTCAGCAGGTGGAAGGTTTCCCTCACCGCAAAGCTCGTCCAGAAATGTAACTCTCGACGCAGAAGTTCAGCAAACTCCACCGAGAGGCAAAATAGGCGGCGCTTCTATCTGATTAGGCTAACTTTGGCAAATGGCTACTGAAAAGCTCAAGTCACTAATATTCCCTATATGACATCTACTAAACCTCGTCGGACACGGAAAATAATCATTTTTAAATATAAATTGATTGCAAAATTAAACCTTGATGATTTATTATCTACTTGTAGTGGGGGTATTATCATTTAGGCTGGAAGGTGAAGGTGTCTTCGTGGCTTTGTTTTTTTCCTGTTTTATTCTATTTTTGGGGGGCGACATTTGTGAGCCTCCCGCTGAATGAGGGCGCTTTCCTTTTATTGCTTTTTTTTTTAAATGGTGGTAAGCATCTCCCATCACGTAAATAATAAATAAACGGTAAATATAAATATTTACTGCTCTTTATCGCTAAGCCGGGGGACCAAGCAGAGATTACTTGATCTGCTTAGCCGATAGTGTAAGCCGGCCGATAAGAGCCGGCTGGCTGGGAGCTGGAGTGGACGGGCTTGACCAAACACGTCTGCCTGTATGCTCCTCGCTGTTAAAAAGAATTGAGTGTTTCACTCACTTGCTGTGGGCTTGTTCCTCGGTGATATTCCTCTAAACTTCGTCAATATCTTTAAGCTGGCTACATCTTTTACTGTGACCAAATTTGTTTGGTAACAACTGAACACTTTTAATCACTTCAAAAGAAACAATTGCAGAGAGCTAACAAAACCACTCTCAACAATTGCTGCTGTCGAACTCCGAATCAGAAATAAATAGATTTTTTTATTATACCTAAAACTTGATTATACTTTAAAAAACAAACAATATTCCAGTATATATATACGCAATAAAATATTTAATACTACTAGTGGAGAATATTTTTAGCTCGTTCAATGTAGGATTTGTAAAAGTTTTTAAAAGTACCTACTAGCTAAATGGCACCCACTTGAATAGCTTGATTTCTCAATGGAAATTTGCTTAAAGTAAGCACACCCCACATGATTCATTAAAGATGGATATAGATATGTGTAAATGAGGAAATTAAATTTTCAAACAATCATCGTTAAATGTATTACCACTAAGCTCTGCTTCGGTCGGGGGAAGTAGCTTTAATCCGCCGTAATTGTATTTGTTAATACTTTACAAGCATGAATTTATCATGAAAATATTATATGTGTGAAAATTACATTTACACATAAAATGATTTATAAACTTATTTTTATCTTAAATTACAGCAAATGTATTAAGATCGTTTCCCCCAAATCTCATAATTTCCTAGCTAGATTTAAAATCATTATTTTGCAAGTGTGCATTGAAAAGCCTAAATACTGAATTTAGTTTTTATATAATCTGAAAACGCCAATTTAACAAACGAAATTACTAAATTGTTAATTAAAACGAAGATAATAAAATTTTATATTTATTTTAACTGTTACACCCCCTCCATCTCCAGCCGATTTTTGGCATATATATATATATATATATATATATATATATATATATATATANCTGGCGTCATCTTCTATATATATATATATTTAATTGATTATTTTAAACGCTTTTAAGATTACAATTTTAGACTTATAGCAGTAGTAAAAATTTATATACAATGTTAATTGTAGATAATAGCTTATTACGACTTTGACAATGATAGCTTATTACAACAAATATAAGTACAATCAAGACATCTGATGCAGACATGAAATATTATCCTCAGACTTAAACTTTAGCTTTAGGTAAGTGTGAGATCATGGCAGATTTGAAGAATTAGTTCAGCATTTCTATGAGTTTGACAATTGCAATTAATTCATTTCTCAGGATTGGTATCTTATCTAAAATCTTGTTTAAAGACTAGTGCGATAAGTTTAAAATTGTAATTTAAAAAAAATTTTAAAACAGATGTTTGTCTAAACCCGCCTTGATAAATATTGTAAAAATAGCAAACATGAGGCTTGATGTAAGTGTTTCATCAATAATCTATTTCAAATTTTTTCATTTTGTTACACTATACCTACTGTAACAACTTCTTACCGTCAAACATATATTTAACGAATGCCTAAAATATAAAGATACTAGGAAAAAATATAACTTAAATGGGACTCTAGACAAAATTCTATTGGATGACGATAAAGTCATTGACTCTGTAATGCACTTTCTGAAAGAGGGCAGGCTATTAAATCTTATCTAGATGCATTTTCAGTATGCTTCTTTTCCATTCTCTCTCTCATATATTATGTATATATNCTCCTTTTAGTTTGGTAACAACTTGATTCTCCATTTCCGACCCGTTACACAGTACCGATATATATATAAATAAACTAATACTGATCATTTGGTAAAAAGAAGAAATGCTTAAATTCTTTTGGGAATTTATTGTCATTGTTTTAATGCCAAATATAAAATATGAACCTGCAACGATCATTGCCGAGCATTTATATCGAACCAGACTGCAGTATATAAGAGTTGAATACAGACATTTAGAATACCCTTTAGATTATTTACCTGACATTAATATATTAATAATACAAATTAAAACTATTTAGACAATCATGAAATATGAACCTTGACATATATCATCATATTATACCTTGAATATAAACTATAATTTTATTATGTAAGCAATAAACCCTTTATTGATGTATTTTTCTAGTGCAATACCTTTGTATGTAATACCAATTCCAAGATCTCTAGAAACGAGTTTCACGATTTTTATTTTATTTTTTATTTTACGGTGAATATAATAATATAATATTATAATAAACCAAGAAGTGTACTGCCATATTGATCAGTTATATTGATATTGAAGAACGGGTTAAAATAAATAATTAACACCGATTAAAGGAGATAAAACTAATTTAATGAAGGAGCAAAATACATGTGACCTGACCGAGACAAAAGCCGCGAACCAGATGAGGAGGTTACAATCGAGCAGTGTTGCCCTCAACAGAAATCTGACAAATACAAAAACTTCAAATAACAGAATTAAATTATTATTACATTATTACAATTTTAAATTGCTTTTCAACACTCCTCCTCAATTTAAAAATCAGAAGACAAATTTAAACATGATAAAAGCATACTTCAGATATACCAGTCCACTATATAAGTCCAAGCGCATTAACAAATCCTTTTAAATTTTACCGCTCAGAGGTTTAGTGAAAATGTCGGCGCACTGACTATCGGAGTTCACATAATTAACATTAATTGTTTTATTTTTGGCTAAGTCCCGCACAAAATTATATTTCACGTTCATATGTCTTAATCGATTGTGTTCCCACTTGTCGAGACATTTTATGCAGGACTGATTGTCCTCAAAAACTGGAACAGAGCCACACTTGAAATTTAATTCTTCTAAGAGTCCTTTTACCCACAGTAAATTGGAAGTCCCTTCGGACAAAGAAACGAATTCTGCTTCTGTTGAGGAAAGAGTCACTACAGGCTGCTTCTTAGTCCTCCATTCTACCGATCCACCAAACACCTTGATGAGATATTCTGAGGTAGATTTTCCATCTGGGTCTCCTCCCCAATCAGCATCTACATAGAAACATAAAGGCGCCTCGTTGTCTTCAGGCTTAGGATAGAAGAGCTTCCTGTTTGCAACGAGCCTTGCTTTAAATATGTGACCTTGTTTGTTTTCTTTGATCCTGAACACCCACATACAATTAATGGCTCTTTTTCCTGGTGGTAGCTTCTGTAATGTGTAGGTTTCATTCTTAATAATTGATTCCATTTCTGCATCGCAGGCTGCATACCATTTATCTGCGTCACCTCTTCCTTTTATGTCCTCATAGGAGGTAGGTATGTCATCGACAAACTCGATAGCAGATAATACATAGTCATATAAATATTTTGGGAGCATTTTTCTTCTATTACCTTTTCTGACATTAACATTAGGATTCGTTTCATCTACTTCTTCCACTTCCTCCTCAGAAGAAAATCCATAAAAGTCTCCTGAAAGGTTGCTGGCGACATCTTCTTGAGGTTTTTCTCCTCTTGAATGGTTGCTGGCGACATCTTCTTGAGGTTCTTCTCCTCCTGAATGGTTGCTGGCGTCATCTTCTTGAGGTATTTCTTCTGAATGGTTGCCGGTGACATCTTGAGGTCTTTCTGCTGGTTCTTCTGAAACAATTCTTCCGTTGGTGTTGCCTTCTTTTACTCCTCCAGTTACAATGTCCTCTTCTTTACTCTCATACCGAGTAATTGCAGCCGTATCTTTAGTATCAACAACCATATTTAACACAAAAAGGTGCCCTTCTCTTTTAGCTTCAGCTTTAACGGTACCATTTTTAATTAATTTGCAAATATTATTATCTGCCATCATCTCGTGTCCCTTTGATAATGCTTGAGAGACAGAAAAAAGATTTAACTGTAGGTCTGGGACATATAAAACATCTTTCAAAGTACTTGGAATATTTTCATTTCCCACTTTACACAGAACATCAATATCACCACAACCACGGGCTTTTAATAACCTGCCATCACCTATTTTTATTAACTTTGAGCAAGGACTCAAGTGACTGAAAAATTCTTCATAAGGTGACATATGTTCACTTGCTCCAGTGTCCAAATAAAATTTATCCTTATCTGGAATTACATTGCCCAAGCAAGCAATGCTAATAAATGCATTCTTGTGGTTATTTTCTGCCTTAGGTTTAACATCTTTATTTTTCTTTTTATATAAAAAGCAGTCACTCTTAAAGTGGCCCGGTTTATGACAAAAGTGACATTTAAATTGATTTTTACCTTCATTATTATTTTTATTATAGCATTTATCTGCTTTATGTCCCTTCTTGTGGCAAATACTACAAGTTTTATTATAGGCAACAAAGGCTTGATTACCTGATTCTGTGTCCCTCGCATTTATCCTTCCTTCCTCAATCAGCAACCTGGACGTCAAGTCGTTTATGGTTTGGCTAGCAGGGGCAACAGACTCCCATGATGTCACAAAATGTTTTAATTCAGAGGGAAGAGACATCAGGATCTTCGTCATGATCTGTTTGTCAGAAATGTTCTCCCCCAACTGTTTTAACTTTGAGGCTATGTCCACGATCGACGATACGTGCGTCGCAATTCCCTTATTTTCATAGCGGTAGCTAAAAAAACTTTTCGTGCAATAAGTGTATAGACGCCTCAGATTTCTGTTCATAAATAGCGAGAAGCTTGGTCCACATTTCGTGAGAGGTCTTGCAATGGAGAATATGGACCATTGGTTCTTCTTCCATTCGGGAGACCACCATTTCCTTGGCCTTGGCGTCAAGTGCCTTTCACAATGTTTTCTCCTTCCCATCTTCCACAGGAATTTTACTTTCCCCGGTCAACACATCCAAATATCCTCTTGATTCCGCTGTCACTTCAATTTGGAATTTCCATAAGCTCCAGTTACTTTCTCCTTTTAGTTTGGTAACAACTTGATTCTCCATTTCCGACCCGTTACACAGTACCGAAAAACAAAAATTCTTCCGACAAAACCGTCGTTTAATTAACTACACTCGCACACTGTTTCCGTAACGTTCTGGGCCCATAACGTATTGAAGAACGGGTTATAAATAAATAATTAACACCGATTAAAGGAGATAAAACTAATTTAATGAAGGAGCAAAATACATGTGACCTGACCGAGACAAAAGCCGCGAACCAGATGAGGAGGTTACAATCGAGCAGTGTTGCCCTCAACAGAAATCTGACAAATACAAAAACTTCAAATAACAGAATTAAATTATTATTACATTATTACAATTTTAAATTGCTTTTCAACAAGTAAATAGCGTCCAAAAGAGTACGTTTGCTACCTTTTCCTTCCCAGGCCAATAACTTATTCCAAATATTTCACAAAAGAGGAATTTAATAAGAACAAATTGAGCAAATATCAAAGAAGGATTGTGAGAAGTTTCTCAGCTTCAAATTAGTTTTAAGGAAAATGGTGCCTTAAAGGAAGGTTTTGTCTCGTCGTACTTTCACAAATTTGAATGTAGTCTGAAGAAATAGTATTTATTGTGTTTCAACATTTATAAATAATTTTATAAAATTTAAATTAATTCTAAATGTAACGCTGAATCTCCTTTTTTTACATACTATATTCCTCCTATCAAGAGATATAATTGAGTCTATAACATTTAGTTTATCCTTTTATCAAATATATTTGGAAAATTTATGTGGAAAATTAATAAGCTATGTCACGAATACAATTAGAATATTCAACAGAATTTCACTATATAATTTAGATTTGAATACTTTCTCAAAATGATAAAAGTGATTATTGTTAGGACTGACACTTGGTTTTATATACATCACATCCAAGTCAAATTCATGCAGAATTCAGCTCGATAATATTGAAAGAATTTATTTAAGAGCTCGTATACATTTCAAATTACTTTTTATGCTATATTATCTGTAACCTCTTTTCAAAAAATTCCCAAACGGAAATCAAGATATTCACATTAATATAATGACATTACTTGTAACAGTTTTACAGATGCACAATGATTTTATTAAGAGTAGATATAAACTTGCTATATATATATAGATATA
>KZ807696.1:46971-64120 GCA_000696205.2 Oncopeltus fasciatus | reverse complement strand
TTCTAGTGTCCTTAATCTTTAAAACAAAGAAACTAAATTTAGTATAGAAATTTATTTTAGCAAATCATTAGAAGAAGTCTTAATGAACCTCAACAAATTCTCTGCTAATAATTTCCGCGTTAAAAAACTCTCCATTTGAACAATAGAAGAATTATCTACTGAAATATTTGTTAATTATGGATGCGAAAAAATTTTAATAAAGAATAGATAACGCAGTTTTATAATGGTTTTTACCTTAGACGTTTTTACTAGTAGAGTTGGGCAAGCCAACTTAGTACTTTTGAAGCATAGACACTCACTTTGTCTCTAACTTTTGCTTTTAATGAAAAATGTATTATTACTACAAATTGGATAACGGAAAGGGGGAGAATTTAGAGAAATTTATAGGGGTGATATAATCGATAAATAACGTTTATGAAAAGTATTACAGAACATAATAGGTACAAAATTTATTATTTTAATAATAATATTTCATGTAAAGCTTACAAAAAACATATATTGCGCAATATATTTAAAAAAATAATACCTATGAGAGTTGAGTGATAATCTACCTGTAAGTGATATTACATTTTACTGTCATCCTCCTGATTGGCCTTTAATATCAAAATATCCTTTATTCTAAGCTATATCCTTCATTAATGGAGCATATGGGAGATATTTTCTTTTAAACAGCTCTCTCCTAACAGGCTCAGCTATGGATATGTTGTTGGTTAGTGTATATAAATGTAAGACAAGTCTACTTCTCGATAAATATGTTCTATGTTTCTTCAGGGGATTTCTATGTTCCTTCTACAGGACGGGGCTACCCGAAGTGCTCTAAGGAGCACATCCTGAAGGCACAATTAACTTCCTTGTTGAACTCCTAAAGATGCATAATGTACGCTGAGTGGCTCCGTTCGAGAGAAAGCCATTGATGGCTGAAAAGTGGGGAGGCGTGTTCTTCTTGAAAAAGTCTTATGTAACGCCGAATTACTCTCGACGTCAATACTTTTTTTTTTTCTTCTTTTCTTTAGTTACCGATACAACTTTAGACTAATGGAGGATAGGGCCATCTATTGTTAGCCACCTCATAACTCTATAAACTCATGATTCGAAAGAGATTTTCATTTCTCTATAAATGCCCAGAGCGGGATTCGAACCCGCTGCTCTAGGTGCAATGTCTACTCGGCTAAATCTGGGAAATTTTGGAATTTTAGTAGGCCCTACTGAAAGAGATTCAAACAGGTTTCATAGGCAGTTTAAAAAAAATGCAACTTATATCCTATCCCTCCTTCTTAGGGAATTGATAAAAAATATTAAATTGCGCAGAAATGTTCTCACCATCGTAGTTCATCAATATAAGCATTTTAAACATCCATTTTACATAAAATACATCTTATTTCAATGAACAAATTTTGTTTCATTTTTATTGCTCTAAAAATTTAATTTTTGGCCTATAAATGCCCACAGCAGTACAAAAACATTTTAATTCAAGTTGAAATATTTGGTTACTTCCTCTCCCTTCTCCGTTTGGCTTGATATTGTTCAATATCTAAATTAAACATTTCATTTTACATTAATATGTGGCATGCCAAATTTAATTAAGAAAATAAATAATTTCTGCTTTTAAACTGTAAACTCAAATTATCAGCACAGATACACTTCTAAAAGCCATATTTTACTGAGCAATTTCTTAAATATTTATTCACTTTTTATTATATATTAATAATGAATTTCATTACACTATACTAAATATTGCCCTTGCTACATTGAAAATTTATTTTCATTTGCATGTGAGCTTTCAGGTAATCCCCTCTTTATTAGTACGATTTCCTTCAATTTATTAATTTAATTTAATTTCCTAATTTATGAATACCTATGAATAAGTTACTTGACAGTAAACTCCCCCCCCCCCTTCAGCTCCTACGCTTAAGTTACCAAATAATAGTTATGATTACAGTATTTCATAAAGAATGTATAAAGAATTGTTTATAGAAAAATATAATTTTAAAAAAATATACCAGCTTTATTTTGACATTTAAAGAGGTCAAAACAATCTATTAAATTTGTGTAACTATTAGGTATTTTTTGAAAAATAAGGATCTGCCTTATTTAAAATGTTTTAATTTTGGAAATATCATCATCATACATCATAATATATATTCATGTTGCAATATATAACCATACAATCTAAATATAATATAAAATATGATTCTAAGCCTTTCGTTGTAAAACACATTATAAGGACCTCTTTGTATCAGATCAACTTACTAAACTAAAAAAAAAAAATAACAATTTTAATAAGGCAGACCTTTATTAAAAAAAAAAAGAACAAGAACTTCAAATAAAGAATTTAGCTTTTGAAACTAATCTCAGGTATTTTTTTCTTTTTATCAATTTATTTTACAAATATTTGTCATAAGGCATAGCATTCATTTTCCTTCAGATATTCCATTAGTTATTCATTTTCATTCTTTATCAGCAGACTTATTTGCATATATATGAAACTTCTAACCATGAAGAACCTTGATGCCTTGTCTTCCTTTATTCTTTCTTTTTTTTTTTTTTTTTTTTGCGGGAAGGGGGGTTCGGGTTAGACATAAGAAGCCGAATAGTCCTCGAGCTGAAGCAGATGCCTCGTTAAGAAAGTAGCCGGTGAAAGGCCAGGTGGAGTTCGCCTACCGCCTACAATGAAGACCTTTTCCTAAGGTATAATTGCGTGCTGACTGCCCGTGCACAGAGTGGGATTGAATGGTGGCCTGGCGGTACTCTTTCTTCGCCACCAGAGCTCGACTCCTTGGTAGGAGGAATTAGGAAGGGCTGGTCCCAAACTCGGCCAAACGTCTCACGCCTTAACAGGCCCACAACAAAGCTCAGCAAACGCCGGATCGAGCCTGATAGTTTCATACCTAACACCTATGCAAGTATTTCTCCACACTGAGCGAAGAGAGTAATTACAGGAAATAATAACCTGTGAGATTATTATATCCAGGAAGGATCATAGGAAATTAGTGCCGATAGATAATCTCTTCTATCTATGGCAAGACAAATCAGTTGGAGATTCTTCAACTTGACTTTCATACTCGATTATGGTAAATATGGCGTAAAACATTTATTAAGAAAATTACTTTCACTCCTACTATACGCCGAACACATTTCTNAATAATAAATGAATATTTTACAAGTGCATCATTATAAATATGATTACACACTTATATCATATAATAAATAAAACCTAATAAATATAAAAATTATAAAATAAACAACTAGAATTATACTAGCAAAAAATTCATGCAAGTATAAGGATGCATATGGATAAATATATGTAAGGACCTGTATTCATAATTCGTTTTCCATACAAAAATAAAATTAAATTCTATTCCTTCCCCAATTAATCCTTGCAACACACTACAAAAAAAATAACACTATGGTGTGCTTGCCTAGTCGGTGAAGAATATGTTGTAAGCAGGCTTTTCGTAAGTACGACGACCCTTCAACATCAAATTTGACACTTGTCAAAAGTGGGTTTTCGATAGAGCTGTTTTTCAGACTTATACTTTTTATCCTTCACACAATAGATATCAGACAGGAAAATAAAAACAGCTACCAGTGATAAGAGAAGCTAGTTAGAAACCAAGGTAAATAGTCTGATAAAAAGATTGAGATCAGTTTCCCAGATATCTATAGGACTTCTTTACCTGTAGCCGCATTGCTCTGAAGAAGTCATTACAGGATGCACGAAAGCCCGGAAAAAAACAAAACACCTTTTTGTCAGAATCAATCCCGAAAGGAGAACATATTTCCATGCAATATCAATAAACAAATGTACAGATTGGGTGTTCTAAACTCAGTTTTAGGGTCATAATTATAATTACTACTATTAGTCCAATTTATTTTATTTTTATATTTATTTATTTTTATAATGAGCTTAGCCTTTATTTTCACATTTAAAGTATTATAAAATTTTAAAATAAATAACTACTAATTTTGCTTAAAAAGAGTAAAATTAAAATATTCGATTCAGTTAATTAATTAATTGTTATACTTCATTCGCAAATTCTTAAATATTTATTGTAAGATTAAAGAAATCTGCGTTGATTGTACTAAATTAAACTAATTTACCTGCTGTATGGAATCAACTTTTTTTTACTAAAATTTCACATTTCACATTTTAATTCACACCTTTTTTTTCGTCCAATAAGAACTAAGCCTCTCATTTTACATTTAGAAGTTACATCCCAATAGTCTTTATGAAGAACAACGTGGCTGCAAAACTAAAATAGTAACATTTTTTAAATTTCCCTTTGAGTGGCTAATGGCATATAATTAAATGGTTGACAAATTGCTAGCAAGTAACACTTGTGATGCTGCTGACGTTAGTGACTAGTACCCAATACCAGGAACTTGATGACAAAGGATATCTTTACAAAGAATATAGAACAGGAAGTTCATGTAACTCTGGGTGAGAAAGAACTTTAATAGGTCAAGAAAGCCAAAAGTGAGACATTACCTGATTGTAGGGAGGTATCCAAAGGTATCTCCACAAATGTAGTAGGGATGACAATTTGTTGATTTTTTTCTGGCAACCCACAGAAATTTGTTACTTATTGAACAGAACGACCTAATTAGCACCCTAGCGTTACAATATGTGAGACATTACCTGATTGTAGGGAGGTATCCAAAGGTATCTCCACGAATGTAGTAGGGATTACCATTTGTTGATTTTTTTCTGGCAACCCACAGAAATTTGTTACTTATTGAACAGAACGACCTAATTAGCACCCTAGCGTTACAATATGAGAGACATTTTCAAATTATTAAGAGAATGAAAATTATGCTCTAAAAATGTTCGACAGCAAGGGAGGAAAAGTTGAAGTTAACAGTTGATTTTACTTTTTTGTAAACTCACAATTAATTAAGACCTGGTAAACGAATGGGTTTTATTTATCAAAGTTCAAATCGGGAAAAGAATTTCTGAAATATGTCAATCAAAACTCTGCTGGTGTCAATCATTGCCTCTGAGGCTTACTGCTCATCGTACCAACCCAGGGTGCACACTGCTTTTTTTTCTTCTTTTTTTGGGGGTGGGAGGCGTATCAGCGTATAAACCTATTAACGTCAGCCATTTGGTTTTGTATGTAATCTACGTATGCTGTTATAGAGTTATCAATATGGGAGAGTGAGGAACACGCGGCTTTTGATATGGATATACCTGTTACTGGAGCACAGTAACAGTTATACAATGAAATAACCTGAAATTAAATCCTTCTTTGATTAGAGAGAAAGAGTCGCTCCCCTATAAATGTAATAAGAAATAAGTAGTAATAATTGCGTAATTTGGTTGAATTCCAATAATTATAATCAATTATTTCACTGTGAAGATTTTAAGACATTTCCGCGAAATTATAAAAAAAATCCACTTAGCAAAATAGGTTTTTCTAAATCTGTTTGATAGAAAACCATTGGCCATAAAGATGTCCTTTAATATGTAATTTTAAAATTTCTGGTTGCAGCCTGCGGCATTATTTTGTGCTGCACACAAATAGAAAGAAATGGAACATTAGTAAAACAGAGACTGTTAGTAATGTAATGGCTACTTCAGGTGTAGTATTAAAGATGTTGCTACGAGAAGACTGAAAGGAGAAACAGTTGTCCAAGCGACTGTCGACGTAAGCTCAAGTGTTACGTCACAAAGGGAAAAAGATTACGTCTCAGAAAGGTTCGGATTAGAGGGACTGAAAGAGACGTTGTGTGTTCCCTGTACTGATGTGGTAGCCAGCTAGGATTAGGAAGCAGAAATGGTTTTACTGTCAAGAGATTGCTCCGGGAAAAACGTTCTACCCTGTACAAGGAGTCCGAGCTATTTCTAGCCCGGATCAGCCCACACAAGTATCGCTGCTTAAAGAAGTGTGGAGGTTTGCCACGGTTCCTTTTGAGCAGACTTGTAGATCCCTAAAACTGGTCCTTGGACATCGTAAATGGCGGCTGTTACAGAAGGGAAATGAGATATCCTGGCACATCAGGTATACGTTAGGTATTAAATAGGTCTGGTAAAGGAAGTAACCTGTAACAAGGTTACTAACGATAGACGAGCTCGTTAAGGAGAAGTTTGCGCTTAGAGTTTATTAGTATTTCATCAGGGCTTTTCCATACCGTCACTGAAGAGGTGATTAAATGTACAGATAATCTGTATCAGAACCTTTGACCTAATCTAATCAGAAAAAAATAACTAAAACCAAAATTTATGCCCGTAATATTAGAGGAATCGGTGGAGCGATTGCGAAGACGGTATTTACCCGACATGGCCGTCACAAATCCCCCAATAACCCTGCTGCAGAGCTAAGATATGTCTTAGATTTCTCTGCTAAGGCTGGAGGATTTATTTTAAATGATTATTTTCCTAAGTATTCCGATTAATAGCAGGAATTTGAATGTGATTCTAAAGAGGCATATGGAGGTTACATAAAGATTTACTCCACAAGTAGAGGTGTCCAAGGAGAGAGAGTTTTGCCTGAAACTGAGGTCACAATTAACAGTCACCCTCTGACGCCTGTCTCCGATGAACCAAAGGATTAGGAGTCGCTTACACCTAATCACATTCCTCGCGGGGGGAATGGCGCAGTAATCAATGGACACATATCCGTATAATGTGTGTGTGTGTCTGTATTTGAATATCTAAAATTTTTCAGCAAATAATTTTTAGCAACTAGTAGGCTGTATCAGATAAAGTATGGAAAACATTTTTAAATAATCTACAATGGAGCCAATTTGAAGAGCGAAATTTCTTTTTAATTATCTAAAATAATGAAATTGACAACATAGCAGTTAAAATTATTTAGTTACCATGTATAAAACAATAAAACATGATGCAATGAAAAGGCTAATGTGTTACCTTAGTTAAATTCTTATGAATTTATTACTTAATATACCTAAGAATTTGTAAAAAAAAAATTTTTACATTATAAAAACTATAATTATATTGTTTTATTTTACAATTATTAAATCAATACAATTTTTTGTAACACAAATAATTAAAGAAAGTAATTTGCTATTTTAAAGATCGTTCTATAACTTGCCGTTCATTGGCGGACGGTTTCAGCTGTTAATAAACTCTTAAATTGAAAACTGAAATCCTACATGAAAAATTTGACAAAAAAAAATTTATGTAGGTATTAACATGAATGATATTGATTGGCCAGTCTAATTAAAATAATTGCGGCAAAATATAATTGAATGTTATTGGTATTTTAAAAGTAATTTCGGCTTTAGTTGTCAGCCATCATCCAGTTTAAGTCCAACACCTGAAGAAGATAAGTAAAATATAAGAATAAACTTATATAAACTCAGTGAGGGTTCAAATAAGTTGAGTGATATATGCTTGTAAACAGAGGAGTAAGAAAAGGAGCAGAATCATTAAATTACAATGTGGAGAGTAAACACAAAATTAATTAGATAAAACCACATAGTCAACACATAGTTAGACTTGTTCAATGAGGATTAGAAAATTATCTTTTCACATGTTAATGTCTATGTTCATAGGTCAAGCACATCCTTAGCTTGATACATCCATGACTTTTCTACTCTATCGTAGACTAATTTGGATCCAATGGATTATATAGACAGTCCCCTGAAAGTGAGACACACGGGACATTATGGAATCCTGAGAATCAAAAGGTTGGGATATTACTGGCTGAAGTAGGTGGACTGAGAAGGACTAAAGCATTTATCTATTCAACATCAAATGGAAGGTGAAAACATGACTTCAATCTGACGCCACAAAGGGGAATGAGACCATGTCGTCATACTCTTCACAGGGCACTGTCTTCTCTATAGATATAACTCGATAAATAGGTGACTGTACGTAGAGGTCAGTCAGTATGTGGAAATGGAGGAGACTACATTTGAGGGACTGTGAAGACCTCACCTACAGCGGACTTGGACAGCTTGGGATGGGAAATTGACCCTGTGAGGGACTAATCCCGGAGCCCTTTCGTACTTTGTTAAGGGTCTCAGATTTCCCCGACTAGTGTTTCAGGAGTCCCTAAGGGTTTCAACCGGACGGTTGGCTAGGGATTGTTTCAAAATATACCCATGTACGTAGTTATATTGACAATGGGAAGGATTGGGATTTATCATGTTAAGACAAAGATGTATATAGCGCTTTTACCACGAGGATGGACAATGTCCGAAAGCGCTCGCCAACAGAAGATGGTTTGCAGAAACCAATGAAGACGGATAATAGAAGGTATGATAGTTCTATACTCATTGGTAGTCATAATAACCCTTTTGACTTGAATTCAATTTACAGAATTTTTAATATTTAATTATTTAAAAAAAAAAGTGGAATAAACTAGAGAAATTTGATCTTTGCCGTGTGCCGTATCGATAGACAGTTTTTATATTTGTGTGAATCTATTTGGAAAATATACATCAGTTGGAAAATAAGAAGCTTATCGTCAATACAATATAATTGTCAGATTAAATTTAACAGCATCACAGCAGTGAAAATTCCATTAGCATTTTAAATATACTGAACTTACTCTGAGGATGAAATATTACTCTGCCGTAATATGAGAACAAAGATTTACCTGAAACAGAAAATAGGTAAAAATAACATTATATTATGAACATATTTTACTTAAAACACTGTTTGTGTTTTGTTGAGATAATGATATTTAATCTTAATGGGAATTGTTTTACCAAAAATAAAAATATATATGATTACCGGTGGTTATGTTTTCACTTATTAAATAAAAATAAATTCTTTTGTTTAGTAATTTTTTTCTTTCGCTCAATATCTATTTTATAAACATTTATTAAAAATAAAATAAAAGTATGTGTAAATTGTTTCCCAAAATTTTAAAATTCACTGCACTTAAACTGTAGAGGGAAAGCTTAATACTGCCTAGCACTTCTAGGCTAATAACACTGAACAACAAAGTTTTTGTTTCGGGGTTGAAATTAGCTGATTTTAATGTATTTCCACGTGTTAAAACCGAAAATGACCATAAAAATTATATATTAGCTCTTGTTTTCAAGATATAGTATCATTCTATTATATATATATTGAGTTTTCAACAAATGAAATATTTCATCACCAACAGTTGGTACACATGTTTGTTTACATAACACCCCTCTCATCAGCTGTTCATAAGTAGTAAACATAACCTTTGCGAGTTTGTCAATTGTACGCACGTGGTTGCTATTGAAATTATCGTGTGAAGTTGATTTTTAAATTAATTTAAGTGCTGATCTGAAATGCCTCGAAAGTGTGTGAATTCTGTCGATAGCTTTTGCTATATATGTGGTGAAATAACATTTAAGGCTCAGAAACGTAAAATGTCACCTATCATTAAGACTGCCTATGAACATTATTTTGGTGTAAAAGTTGGGGACCAAGATAAATCATGGGCTCCTCATATATGTTGTAATTCTTGTTCCGTCATATTGCGAGAGTGGCTGAAAAATAACAAGCGGGCAATGGCTTTTGCAGTACCTATGGTTTGGCGTGAGCCTACCAATCATACAGACGACTGTTATTTCTGCTTAACTCCTCCCATTAAGCAAGGTTTATCTATGAAGAAAAGAGGAACGGTGAAATACCCTAATCTCCCATCTGCTCTTCGGCCTGTACCACACTCAGACAATTTGCCAGTCCCTTCTCCACCCCAAAACTATGAAATTTTAGAGGAAAGTGATGAAGTCTGTTTACAAGAAGCAACCCATCCTTCTACATCCTATGACCCTGATTTTGATGTAAGCGATAGGTCTAGTGATCCGCACAGAATTAGTCAAGCAGAGTTGAGTGACCTTATAAGAGATCTTGGCTTGTCTAAGGAAAAGGCTGAGCTGTTAGGGTCAAGACTACAACAGTGGAATCTTCTAAAACATGATGTGAAAATATCTCAGTACAGACAGCGTCAAAAAGATTTGCTTCCTTTTTTTGAGAAAAAAGAAAACCTCGTAGTTTGTTCTGATGTTAATGGTTTGATGGACTGCTTGAATTTGGGTCACACTCCATCTGAATGGAGACTGTTTATAGACTCTTCAAAACTAAGCTTAAAAGCTGTACTTCTGCATAATGGAAATCAGCTACCTTCTATTCCTATAGGTCATGCAGTTCACATGAAGGAAACGTATATAAATATGAAAACACTTCTCCAATCAATCAAATATGAACAACACAAGTGGCAAATCTGTGGTGATCTGAAAGTCATTGCTATACTCCTAGGAATGCAATTAGGGTTCACCAAGTACTGTTGTTTTTTGTGTCTGTGGGACAGTCGGGATAGAAAATCTCACTATAAAAAAGTGAACTGGCCTACACGAGACCTAAACGCTAATGAGAAAAATGTAGTTTACGAGCCTCTTGTAGATCCTAAGGATGTTCTCCTTCCCCCATTACATATTAAGTTGGGACTAATGAAAAACTTTGTGAAGGCGATGGACCAGGAAGGACAAGCTTTTAAGTACTTGAGAGCAAAGTTTCCCAGGTTGAGTGATGCTAAAGTCAAGGAAGGCATCTTTATTGGGCCTCAAATACGTGAAATCGTAAATGATCCTGCTTTTGACATGATTTTAACAGGAAATGAAAAAAGAGCCTGGGAAGCCTTTAAGGGAGTTGTACATGGGTTTTTAGGTAACAAAAGAGATGATAACTTCACAGCATTGGTTAAAGAGCTTCTTCAAGCTTACCACCAACTTGGATGCAACATGTCCTTAAAAATTCATTTTCTTCACTCTCATCTTAATTTCTTCCCACAAAACTGTGGAGCTGTGAGTGACGAACATGGAGAAAGATTCCATCAAGACATTGCCTTAATAGAACAGAGATATCAGGGCCGTTGGAATGAAGCAATGCTTGCAGACTACTGCTGGTCTGTGTGTAGGGATGCTCCAGAAGTGTTTTATAAAAGACAAGCTAAACGACAGCGATCTTACAATACATCGGATTGACTTAATTGAAATTTGGTGGTACAAACCTCTTTTATTTGTCAAAACACTAAGAATAATGTTTTTTTTAATCAATTTTGTACTTAAAATATTCTAAAAGAAACATAACAATATTGTTTTTTGTACTTTCACTTTTCACGTATAGTATAACTACTCTTTAAGATTAAGTGCTGTATATCTCAAAAACCAGAGCTAATAAAAAATTTTCAATGTTATTTTCGTTTTTATCATCCCATTATTAGTAGAAATAGACTTAATTTAGTGTAGGAAACGTTCAAAAAATATTTTTTTGTTGTGCAGTGTAATTGCATGTGACACTATTTACAAAAAAATAAATATCCCAATATTTACAGTTATTAACTTTTTCAGCACTACCTAGTGTTGAGCTTTAAAAAAAATGTTTCTTGATAAAAAAGTATTTTGGCCAATCACTTTTAAGGCGACAAGGGTTCGAAGGAAGGGTTTCTGTAGAGAAACATTAAGAGAGTAGGTGAGGATTAGCGATAATTTGTAATGAAATTTAGAGATTTGGCAAATTCTTTGATTTTTGGAATCTCAGGATGATTGTGGATGATAGTATTGGTTAAATAAATCGGCGGCAAATGTGGTTATTACCGTTTCAGAATCTGTTGGAATATCGGTTGTTAAAATTGATAAAAAGTAATGGACCAAGGACACTTCCTTAAAGTGCACATGCAGTATAGAATGGCTGAGTGAAATTGATTATGGAAGAGTCAATGAAAGAAGGATCAGATAACTAGCCCAGGATATGATGCTCTTGAGCATAAAGAAGAGGATGACAGGCTCGATTGAAAACCTGAGCTACATCCAGAATGACACCCGCGCAAATTTTCTTACGCTAAAGGAAATGGTACCTGGGTTACTGGGAGGTGGAATTCTGGGAGCGGAAGACAAATTAGTGGTCAGGAACAATTCTTAGAAATTGTACAATGACAAGGAGTCTTTTGTAAAGGAGCTGTATACAAATTTTTATCAGGACAATGAGTAAACTAATTGGCCTGTAGGAATTGGTAGAGGTTAGAGATTTGTCCTTTTTAAGGATCACTATAATGCTAAAATGTTTCCATTGAGTCGGAAAATGTATGGTCCTGAGGATGCTATATAAATTAGGGTTAGGAACAGAACAGCTTTACGGGAAAAGCTGTGTAGGATTCTAGTCGCGATAAGGTCAGATCCTAGTGCTTTTCTTAAAGGTAGATGGTGGGCTTTACTTTGGAAGGATTAAAGGATTTAGGGAAGAAAACATGAGAAGGGTTTACTCTAGTGGTACTAGAATCGAGCCGTTTTTTACCCTAAATATTTTCAAACGGATACATTTTTTTTTACCGTAGATACTATTCTTAGATGTTTTTTGTTAGGGTTTGGTCAAGGTAGATCTAAAAAATACAATTAAAAAATGTGTCTTTTTTAAAAAGTATCTGCCAATGTCTCGGCTTACATTGTAAGCCATCTTCAGGGCTATCATGTCACCAGAATCCTTAGTCATGATAATGGTATCCTGGAGACAAGACGTCCCCTCTCGCCTTGTAAGCCAAAACGTTGGCAGATAATTAAAAATACACATTTTTAAAATTGTATTTTTGGATATACCTTGACCGACCCCCCCCCCTCCCCAAATAATCTAATATTTACCCGAAATACTTCATTTTAACAAATATTTATATATTACATAAATTCCACAGTGCTAAGCGTTTAGAAACATGGCAATTTTTTCCCTAAAGCCGAGTCAATAAAAGGTCCTTACCTCCCATAAAAACGCTCATGTTTATGACCTCAGCAGATGGGACAGTTCTCTACACGCGCATTATACGTCCATGTACATGATCCTAACCTTTCTCATAAAGCGCATTTCCATAACATCGATTGGAATTCCTTTCTTCTACCTATTGGAGGTCTATATATATGTGGCATAATTACAATTTCTCGTACATATGCACAAAATGGATCTTGTTTAGAACTCCCATAGAAGAGTCTCTTGACCTTGGAATTTCTCTGAAGACCTCTGACGATCTTCACCACTTAACCCTCATCCTATCGTCCGATAAGTCCCCTTCCTACACTTTCAAAGGAAAGTTTTCGAAAAAATTCTGCTAAAACGCATAATGCCTTCCATTGAACACTCCAATATCCTTCCAAATCATAAGTTTGGCTTCTGACATAAGAATTCTACTGTCCAGAAGGTGTTTCGCGTTGTAGACTACCCTTGAGCGCAAAAATTTTAGTTACATACTGTGGAAGATAAAAAATGGTCGTTTTGTTAGTGAAATTTGAAATGTCGCCTTTAAATGCAAAAATAATGACTGAGATTGTTTTAAATACAAAATTTGAGCGTTTAGATTTAGGTAGGAGTAGATTAGAATCTAAAATGTCAAGGGTCTTTACATTGACAGCTCTTCAAATGCAGATAACATGATATTTAGCTCGGTCAAATAAAAATAAACACAGTTTGATCTACTGATTAGAGAAAGATTCCAACTGAATTATAATTTTATATAACTATCTCAGAGTCAATAATAGATGTATTTCATTGCTAAAATTGGCATTTAGTGTTTAAATGAAAAATGCACCAATAAAGTCTCAAAGAAATAAAGTCTCAAAAGTAGCATTTAGGCTAATATTGCCCGAATATTCACAATATCAGAAAGAAACTTAAAATCATGATATAAAATTAATATTTATTTTTCTTAACAATATTCAAACAACATAATTTGCGATTTACCTTAAAACCTTGATAGAAAGAAAAAAGAAGAGAGACGTACAATCCAGTTTTTTATTCACAAGAGACCAAATTGAATGTAAATTACTGTTTCCTGTTCGTCTATCTAAAAAACCACAATATTAGATGGGGAGGGGGGTGCACCTAATATCCTACGCTTGCATATTAAAATTCCAAAGCTCCATCTCCTGCAATTTTAATTTAAAGGCATAGTAATCAATGATTAGTAATACGGTTATAAAGGCTACTTAATAATTGTGTCTGTTTGAATTTTAGAATTTAGTCTTTCAAGTAAATTTCTATTTTCTTGTTTACACAAATTGAACTATTAATTAATTAAAGAAGTGTACTAAAGATTGCTATGTAAATATTTTGTTTATATTTGTGTATAAACAAAAGTAATTATAAAACTGACATATATAACAGGTAAACTTCCATTTCATACATTAACAGAAGCGTTGTTCTATAAGGGTTTTAAGGATTTACGCCTTTATTTTTTCAATTTTACCTCCCACAAAACTAACATGATTCGTGGTGGGATCTACAGACCATTTCCTTACTCTAAACACCCACAAAATATGGGAATCTCTCCTATTTCTCGAAAAAAACTCTTCTCAAATGTGGGAATCAATCTAGCAGCGATAGGTTTCTGTGAATCATTCTGACTTTTCCGGGGTCGGACCTGTCTAATTTTTCGAAAGAAAACCAATTCAATTTCACAATGATCGCAGGTAAATATACGATCCCCTTTACAAATAAATAAGCAATAGTTTTAACTTTTAAACGTAATTTAACTGTAAAAAACTTTTAAATTAGAACCATTGACATATAAAATTGTATAAATGTATCTATAAGTGAGTCCCATTTTTGGCTTCAAGTATTAGTTCCAAAGGAAATTTCAGCAATTTATTTACAGAACTTGTCATATTTCGATGACCTACATAGCTGAAGACAAAAGATAGAAGCCTAAATGTGCCTCTATGATAAATTACAATGTTGCTGTTCTTCGCTGTGGAGACAAGGTCATCTAGTTTAGCTAAGGACTAATTGATTGATGGAGTAAATCCAGTCATGAACGATACGACAACCTTAATCATGAGCGATTGTCAATATTCCTGCATAAAAAAAAAAAGAAGAAATATCACTGATTATTCTTATAATATCAACTTACCCAACTTCAAAGTTTTCATAAGGAACATTTGAATAATCTTTCGGATAGGACCCACAATAGTATATTACGAAAAAATTATTATATATTTTAGCATTCAAAGAGTTTTGGTGTCGGAAAACAAATAATCGTTAATGAAATTATCCCATTGCAAAGATTAATTGTATATATAATGAAACATAAATATAAATTGACTTAATGAATTACGTTGTGAAATTTTAAATTAAGGAATCTGAAAGTTATGGAAAGAATTTTTAAGCCCCAGATTATTTTTTATTTAATTTTTATTTGCGTCTTAGCCTCCCTATTCACCACTAAACATTATGGAGAGAGGGCTATCTAGAGGTTACCATTCAATTCTAAGCATACAAAGCTCAAGACAACCTTTTATTTGTCGATAAAAGCTTGCTCTGGGCGGGATTTGAACCCACAGTGCCAGTTCTACTATTGGACTATTAGTAAATACAGTAGAATATAGTTTGAGAGTAGTGTCACTTGTCAACTTCTCTCCTTGTGTGACTTTCATTAATGTCATTTATTTTTTTTTACTATTCATTGTAATCAAATTACAAAAGGTTTTTATTTTTTTTTAACGGAATGAAATATGTAAATATAGGTTATAAAAAAAAGTATATAGTAGCTAGCTGAGCTTCAGAGCATGAAGCGGTAGCACACTTCTTTACCGAGGTGTCTTGGCTCAATAGATAAGACAACAGTGCTGAGGATTGGCGATTAACATATTTCCATCCTTCAATAAGATTTTGCTGCATAAAAACTGAAACCTATCTCAGCTTTTTGCAGATTAGTCTCCAATGTAATGTCTCATTATTCTTTATTAATGATACATTAAGTAGAATATCTGTACTATATTTAGTTACACCTAGCCTACAAATATTTTTTCTACATGGTTAAAAAAAATGTAGTTACAGGATGTAAAAATATTATTGTTATTGGGAGAGATATGTTCCAGTAGTGCGTTAACGTTGGAAGATCTCAAATTTAGGTCGCAACTTAAACTTGCAAAGGTATAACTGTATTTCCTAGTATTTAGGATGCAAATAAAATGTTGGAATATCATATGATTTGGAAGACTAGAGCAATATAAAAAAAAAAAAAAAAACGCTGTGAACAATATGTAGAATTCAATAGATTTGAAAGTAAAAAATTATTGAGATAAGCTAAAATATTTAAAATGTTTTGAAAGCTAAAATGTTTTTAAATTTTCTCTAGTCCTACAAGTTAGGCGCAAAAAAAAAAAAAATAGTCACTAGTAATATATACAACATGAATGAGTGTTTTAGGTAGTAGAACAATTCATGTCAAAATAAAACCTTAATATAAACAATTGCAAGAAGAACATAAATAAGAAAATTGACTGAGTAACTTAAGCAGATTTCCTCTGTTTTATTAAGATAAAAACAAATTAAATAAATGAAAAATTGTATCTTATAAGCTGAAGAGA
Source organism: Oncopeltus fasciatus (assembly GCA_000696205.2). NCBI lineage: Eukaryota > Metazoa > Arthropoda > Insecta > Hemiptera > Lygaeidae > Oncopeltus > Oncopeltus fasciatus. The sequence goes on along the minus strand of KZ807696.1, from coordinate 47,821 downwards.
GAGTTGAGCGTAAAATAAATGATTATTTTTTTATTCTACACAAAATCTGAGTCTATATAGGACTCTACACAGGAAGAGTGTGGGATATACTCAGCCATTTTAGTTATAAATCCTATATACCTAACTTAAAAACCTTTTTTTTTCTTAAAAGTTTTGCAGAATCAAAACGTTGGAAGATTGCATTAATTATATTGTGAATTCCAAGGATATTCATTAATACAATATAAGCGATAGTATCAATATTATAAAATTGAGTCTTTCTCTAAACAGCTTTTCCCCATTGGTTTTTAACCGAAAATTAATCAATTTAACAGCTTCTAATGAAACAGCCTAAATATCTTTATTTTATATAAATTAAGCTGAAGCTAAGCGAAATACTCGATTATGAAATAAATTATTATTTATATTTTATCTTTTCATGTCAAGTTATCACACTTATTGACTATTTCTTTTACTGCAAAACAAATCTGTGTTGAGTCACATTTGACGAAAAACAAATATTACGTCCGCCACTTATCTAAGAACATATTGTATTATACTTGACATTTCAAGTTATACCCCACGTTTATTCGTCCCATTTCACTCAATAACTGTTTATGTTTGTTTATTGGGGATTTATGGCGCTCAACTGCAGAGGTTATCAGCGCCCTCCATATTTTATTTAAAAAAAAAATCAACCTTAAGTTGAAAAAAAAGAGAGTTTGTTGACCGTAGATATTATTCTAAGATGATTTTAGTTGGGGTTCGGTCGAGGTAGATCCAAAAAAACACAAATAAAGAAATGTATTTTTTTAATGAAGGATTATCTGCCAACGTTTCGGCTTACATTGTAAGCCATCTTCAGGGCTAT
>KZ807696.1:32982-42758 GCA_000696205.2 Oncopeltus fasciatus | reverse complement strand
TAATTATTATATATATATTTATATGTAAAAGAAAATAGAATATGAAACATTCGGGGCTTCCATATGTATATTAAATAAGTACAGGTGGGAGAAAGAGTGTAGTGAGCACACAAAAGGAAAAAATCACAAAGAGTGAAATTTTCGGGGAGATTTCTTGCCCTTCGTTAGTGAGGAGTGAACTCTTTTTTTTTTCTTTATATTATATTTATAAAACTCGTATCCCTAATTTAATATAATGCATATTATGTCTGGATGATCTACAGAGCAAATGAGAAATACAAAATATCTCGAGACGGGTAAGGATAAAAGTCCGTAATTAAATGTCTCTGAGACGACATATGCACACACACACACACACACACACACACACACACACACACACACACACACACACATATATACAAACATATAAAAGAAAATACATAAAAATAATAAAACTCCTGAAATATAGGCACTAGCAAAAGAACTATGAAATGCCAGATACTGATAAATATAAAATAAAAGTAAAATTAAGAATAAATTTAAGTTCAAAGTCATTATCACTCGGTACGTATATTTGCGAGACACAACGCTTGTATTGTATTCATTCGTAACTAACTATACCCACTGTATCTCTGTCACAAGCAACTGTGTCAATGAAAAAACTTAATATTTAGAAAATTTATTTACAAATAAAGGATACTCAACGCAAGACGTATAACGATTACATATAATAGCGCATTTATTCTCAAAGCTATATGAAGTATCAATGTCTTTGCAAAGAGAGAGCTGCTTCATTATTAATGCAACTTTCAAACGAAATTCCAAGTCCTCCCTCTTCCAAAATATTCCATGTTGTTCCATCTTATAGCTGAGAGTTATAGACTCCCGAGCATGAGACATGTATCATGCGTTACCAAGATACATGTCTGATGCCTTCCAGGGCCTGTCGGAAACTAGTCAAGGACGAAAAGTACAAGAACACCCCGACAGGGTAGACAGGATGTATTTGTTCCATATTCGGCTTTCGGTAGTCTTCAAACAAACAGCCACCCGAATCGCAATGATTCCCTTCAGTAGTTTTCTCAGAGTATACTTTAATCTGCACAAATTTAAGGACATTTACTGTGAGCTCCCTTCTTTTCCAAGGAATAAATGTCAGCTGCGACCACTTGGGGCTTTACCTATTGAAATTTAATTTTCACTAAATACATTATTATAAAAATACTTTCATTATATTATCTGCACTAAGAAGGTGGCTGTAGAAAATATTAAAAAGAATTTAATCAACTTATAGTTGATCTAATCGTTTTAGAGATAGCTTAACGGTATTTTTAATCCTCATTTTCTACCTTTCTTGATAATCTGATTTTGCTACATAACTACAAAAATCTAATGAGAAGATTAATTATATTCATTTTATTTAGAATCAATAAATACCCCATTACATAACAAAATGTATTTAGGCCAATACCGATTGAATGAAGATCCTGGTCTGCTTGTAAGGGCCTAGATGTAAGCTCATTCGTAAAGGCATCTGGACTTCACTCAACAGTTCAAGTTTCTCCAATGAATCCGAATGAAACCATTCAGGGTATTATCAGAGCAATGTATTGCACATGGCAAAGGTTCGAACTCCGAGACTTGACAACAGCACAGAACAGACCTATATATATATATATATATNCCCACTTGCCGACCTCTCGCCTTTGTCCCAGGCGATGAAGGTCCCCCCGCACTGACCTCACCCTTCACCAGATTAGCCATGAGTAGACCATACTCCATGACACTATATATATATATATATATAATTAAGAATGAGCACATTAAGTAATGAGCTCAACATAGATCTGCATAATTTCAAATTCCTCAGAACAATATTCTCAATTATTTTAGTTATCTCGGAGTTCAATGAAATTCTATAGAATAATATTTTTCTTTGCATTAATTAAATATAATTTAAAGTCCTGTGGGATGCGATGGGTTAGCCGAGAGGATCCGTATCGGTCACTCATTCCTATCTTTGCGGGTTTAACTCTTGCTCAGGGCCGTGGATGTATAAAATGTGTTGGCGACCAGTTGTAACCTATTCCTTCCTCCTATTCATGATCCTGAGTAGTTTATATTGCGGTGAAATATTTACGAAAACGTTGTAAATTTACAACAAAAGTAAAGAATTAATTGACACAGTAATTCAAGGTAAATAAAGGTCCGTTCCTCATGAACTGCGTGAACTGAGCCAATACTTCTTTTTTGTAAGCAAATTTGATAATTTTATCACTGTTCTAATCTAAATATTACATTCGCCGTGGGAAAAATATTTTTTCACTTACTAGGAAACGTCATAGCAAGTTACCTTCAATAATAATCGTTATATTATTATATTCGTTATCGTTTAATAACTAACACTTTAATCTTGTGCTCAAAAACAATTTCATGAGTAATAACGACAAATTGTGGCTTCTAGTTCAATAAATTATAATTTAGGGTTGTGCTAAGCCCCTATTCCTAACTTTTATATTGCATTGAGTAAAATATTATGTGATGATATGTTAATTATTGAATTGTGCTCAGTTTCATTGTATTCATCTACAATTTAATGTAAAAAAATGTATCTGATACATTATTAGATGATTTTAGTTGGGTTCGGTCCAGTTAGATCCAAAAACAAAATACAAATTAAAAAATAAAAAAGTGTATTTTTTAAAACGATTATCTTCAGGGCTATCATGAAGACGAGAGAGGACATCCTTTCCCTAAGTTCACATTTCCATGACTGTATATGATACATTTTTTTTATAAATCACATTTGAGATAATTACTAACAAATTTAGCATTCTTCCTGCCATTTAAATGCGACATTAACAAGATCCAACCGTTACGTCTTTTTATGTATTCATTGTTACTTGAGGTAATCTAAGTAGGGCTTACAGGTATCCACTTTACTCTGTCAAGCCACCATTAATAATAAGAGTTTTCAGTGTCTTAAATAATATCAAAACGAGGTATGGAATAAGAGGTCTCAATACCAAAGTTCTTCATGCGCGATATATTATACCAAAGTTGATTTCTATATTTTTAAAGTTGGGGGGGGGATCCCATCCACACTCGAAATTACATTCATAATTATTTTATATTAATATGCATTCCATATAGATTTATTATATAGTAAAAATGTCCTATTAATGTTTTCGTATTTCTCTGAGTAACGAAATTTACGTACAAAAATGTAAAACAGTTACTGTAAAATCGTTTCTCCTGATTATTACTGGTAGTTTTAAATTTCAATTCGGCCTCGAAAATGAAATGGTGCCTGAGCGTTAGGGAATCCATAGTAAATGTTACAAACATATGGCACATACATTCTGTTTTGAAGAGCGATAGCTTTAGAAAAAGATCATACCCTTGAAAAATGATTTATGAAAGTACAGCGCAAAGACGTCGGAAGTTTAGGGGTAGCCCCAGGGAGCATTTGCGCAAGAGTGAAATGTGGACGGACTAATTCCCCCCCCCCCCCATTGTCCTCTGCGCACTTGGCACAGGTCGCCCTGCACAAAGAGACCACTTACTGCAAAGTGCGCAGAGGACAATTTTTCCCACGGCCAGGATTCTGCACTCACCTCCAGTCCCTCTCTTATTCCTTTTTTTATTTACTCTTATTTATATATCTTTATTTATTACAGAATGTTGAAAAAAATCTTGCAATTTAACGACAGAGAAGATATATATGGAGTTACTCTCACTATCAAACACATCCTTACAGAATGCCTCAGCTATCACACCTAGAGGGAGTGATGCAATATTACTAGGAATCACGAACGCATTCTACGAAATTATGAAAAAAAATATTTAACTTCCTAATATAGCTTATATATACAATGATGTCTAAATGCTATTAATCTAACTATAACGAAATGTTTTTGTATAAACTCACACTCATTTCTAAATTAAAAAATGTATTTAAGAATGAATTAAATATTATCAATTTTGATTTATAGACAAAGATTGATATATTTCAAAATGATTGGCCTTAATGACCGCTCTTGGGGTGCCGCTAAGCCTTCCAATATCTAACGAATACAATCCTTTCAGTCCAAAACGCTCAGAATAATTGCTAACGCTCCATATTATGTGTCCGACTCTACCCTTCATCACGACTTTAATATTCCTTTTGTCAAAGACCTTATCTCCACCCCCTTCAAGCTCTTCCATAGTAAACTCAAATTTCCTCCCAATCCATTTTCCCAATTCCTGTCGTCGGACTCCAATCCTCACAGCCTCCTCGGCGACTAAAACGGTGATGGCCTCGCGACCTCCTGGGCCATAATGCCTAAACTTATTAAAAGTGGGGTCGATGGGCCCCTTCTCCCAGCACAGTGATGACAATTTATTTGTTTCATTGTTGATTTTATTTTTATTTTATTATATTTTATTTTATATTTGTATACTTTTTTTATCATCAAATTACATGATATTAAGCAACAGGATGTAATAGATAAAGATTTACAAAAACATTACCGCTATAGTTGATAAGCCAAGATGAAGAAGAAAAAAAAAAAAACTTCTCATGACTAATAAATGAATATAATAAATAAATCAACATCACTATGCAGGGAGAAAGGGCCTATCGGCTCCACTTCAGTTAATTTAGGCATAATGGCCCAGGTTGGCGTTCCGTCTAGTGCATTTCAACAGCCCTGAAGATGCCTTACAATGTAAGCCAAAACGGCAGCAGATAATATAAAAATATATAGATATTTAAGATTGCTTTGGATCAATCTTCTCTGAACTCCAACTAAAAAATCTACAAACTCTTAGGCATTGAATGATAGCCTGATTTGTTTGTTACCTAATAAACCCAACCTCTTCTAGTATTCAATAAACGTATTTCTGCCATCAAAACCTTTTTCAGCGAGAATTTAACAACGGCCATTTCAAAAATTCGAATAAAAATATCCTACCACGATGTAACATATTTATAAGAATATTATTACGGGCTAAGGATCACTAGTATTTCAGTAAAATTAGATAAATTAAAGTTATTACAACATTTTATTACAACACAATCTAAGAATCTACTGACCTTAAGAACTAACAAATAAATAAAGAACTAGAAAATATAAATTACCTAAATCTATTAAATTAATTATTATGTATAAATATATTAAACACGCTTAGTTACTAAGAAGCCTCAAGATAACTGGTTAATCACGAACACTAATCACTTCGCTGATACCGGCTCTGCAAAGGCCCTGACGCTCGAAACATGCGATTTGCCAGGGAAACTGTCACTGACGGAGGCTAACTGATCACTGACTCGGGGAGCCGCTGGTCAGCTGCTTTTATAACTTCGAGGATATGTCGCGAAGAGTCTAATAGAGTATATACGGATTTCCAAGTAAGCCAAATTCCCTTCCAAGATAGAGGAAACATCTGCACCCTTCAATTGTCTCCTTCCCGTACAGGTCTGGTCCTCAGGTAACCTACATCCCTAGTCTTTAAGAATATTTTTTTTATTTAAATGAGGGAAGTACAATATTATATCAATTACAATTGAATAAAACACAAAATGAAGTAAAATGGTATTAAAATAAGAAATTTGGAAAAAAATTAACATTCCCATTTAATAAAACTTTTTGAGATATTGGTTTTAATAAACCATATTTCTGTCAAAAAAGTAAAAAAAAAAGTACAAAAGGTGTTTGCACCAGTATGTACTCTTAAATATTTATTCATAGTCACACTCATTCGTAATCATTCATATACACTTAATATTTCATTATTTTAAAAAAATCACTTATCTATCACTCGAATGGTACATGATGCATAATTGAATTACATTCTACAGAAAACAAAATATGTTATTTAACATTGCAATTGAATTATTTTAAAATAGTTTTCAACTATTGTGGCAGGTACAAAAATGTGATAGCAGTATTTCTTTAAACAACCAATTTTTACAAAATGACGTTTTTTGTTTTTGAATCCAGTTTTGTCAAAATAAATCCCACATCATTAATTCTAAGCATCAATTTATGTAAATAATTGGTCTAAGATTAAACTGGCGAACATCGTAAAATTTCCTAATCTCATAATTCAAAACGGTAAATATTTTATATAGATATATAAATTTTGATTGAGAATGTGCGAATAATAATTAATAAAAGTATAAAATAATTTCAAAAGAAGCAAAATTGAATACTAAAAATGTATATACAAATAATATATATGAATAATGCATACTACTGTCAAGTTATTGAATAATTTATAGTTATACGTATTTAAACACCTGAAAAACCGTAAAATAAATTTTGATACATATTTATTAAATATATAAAACTTGTTGTAATCAGATTTAAAGAAGACACACTTAATGAGAAAAAAATCACATTTTCTTTGAACATATTAAAATAAATGTTTTGTTAATGATTAAGCTTCAGACAGAATAGCCAAATTTCTTAAAATAAAATAATTATTTTACGATTTAATTTTATGAAAAAACATAATTTTTCCCTATTTTAATTGTTTATTAAAGGAGTGAGTAATTACATAACTATATAACTAAGTAACAAAAAGAGTACTATCTACTCAACCCTTACTTACTACCTCTAGAGAAGTAAGTAAGGTGTAAATAAGTTACTGCACTCTGACGTCACTATTTCTAGAAGGGGTTGGCGCCAATCAGAACATTCATTTATATTCATTAGCAAATCTTTTGATAAAAAGCAGAAGAACTTTCGGACTTAATAAAAAGTCTGTAGGAATGTAAAGTGTGAGGGGTGAAGATGAACTGCTCCTGGCGGCTTAACCCTGTTACCCGAGACGAGAGCCGCCGGGGCGTGGATCAAAGGAAATGCAGTCTGCCGATCAGAGAGATAGCAGCGGCCCAACGGAATACACAACAACCACACTCTGTTTTCATAGAATTCCTCTATCCAAGTCATCCCCTCTTCGCAAGGGTAGCTTACCTAGTTACACACCTATGCCATGATATGGCAGTACCAGTTACCAGTTACCAGTTACCAGTTAGCAGTTAGCAGTTACAAGTTATCAGTTATTAGCTACCAGTAACTAGCTACCAGTTACCAGTTACTCGTTACCAGCTACTAGTTACAAGTTACAAGTTATTAGTTACCAGCTACTAGTTACTAAATACTATTTATTAGTTACCAGTTAGACATTCCACTCACTCACTCACTCATTACTCATCCTACTCACTCATTCACCCACACATCACTCACTCATTAGATACAAATCTATGTGAAGTGATGGCGCCCTGAGAAAACGCTGGATACTAACGGGGAAACATAATTTCAAATGGAGGATGACTATTCTATGTCATTACTTACAGGAATAAAAACACAGGTGTCTTTTAACTTCTTTCATTCAGATGTTTCCAAGTTTGCCCAACTTAAGCACGGGGGGGGGGGGGNAATTCTTATGCATATAAGGTATTAAGTATTTTTTTTACTTAAGTTTTTCCAGTATATGGATATAATTGACAATATCTTGTAAGGTAATTTATCCAGTTTAAATATGGATGTTTTGTAAACAAATTACCTCAGTGAAATAAAATATTCAAAATAAATATTTTATGAAATAAATTGAAAAAAATATTTTTTAGCTTTTTTTTAATTATTGTTCAATTTTTGTTACACATTTTTCTCTAAAGCATTAACTTAAATAATAAATTGCAGATAATAAATACATTTACTGAAGCTGTCCAGACTGTTGATCCAAAACAAGCTGTTGGAAAGCCACATATGCTATGGGTAAATTTTGCAAAATTTTATGAAGAAAATGGACAAATAGAAGATTCCCGAGTGGTTTTGGAGAAAGGCACTCAAGTTCCTTACTTGAAAGTTGATGATCTTGCTTCTGTTTGGTGTGAATGGGCTGAAATGGAAATACGAAATGAGTAAGCTCTTTTTATTTCTTTATTTCCCAAGCTTCGACTGTGGGAATTAGCCTTTCTATAACTTGTAGAATTCTGTCAATAATGAAAGTGGATTATTCTCTAAAATAAAATACTGATTCAATAGGTAAACAAGGGGACTTACATTATAGGCCATCTTCAGGGCTGTTGAAATACTATGTCATAAGAAAAACATAAAAAAATTAAATGATTCACATTATTTTTACATGAAATGCCCCCCCCCCCCTAACTAAAAGTAATGTGATATCAAATGCTGTGGAAAAACAATAACAAAGGTGTTGAAAAATTCACCATATCTACCTATCATAAAGGGAGATGATGACATCTTCATGACCAATTTTCCGGGATCAAATGTTCATGACCTATTTTCCTGGTATTGCCCCTTTTGATGCAGGTCGCTCATCCTTTGTATCTACTGCCTCATACCCCCACCTTTCCACCACCCATTTCGTTCATTAAAAATTTTTTGCTTATTTCCATACCCTACCTCTCAGTCATCAACATTTTATCGTTAGAATGGGTAAGATCATTTCAGTATTTTAAAATATTGAACCTAATGAGGAAATTTAAAAAAAATTCAAAAGTTTGGGAGGTAAAATTATGCCAATCTTTAGAGACAAACAGCAGTAAAAATTCCTCAGAATAAAAACTTTTCAATGAAAAAAAACTAAACTCAATTTAATATAAAATATTTTAGATTGGACATTTGTGTAAAAGTATTACCCTAACTTAGTATTTTATTTTAGCAAACTAAATTTATTAAAATTGCTCTGGTTTTGTAATAAATTTAAAAAATTGAATAATGGTATGTAGGGCAGTGGGCGGTTAATATTATAAACATGACTTGGGTCATTCCTGTTTCAGGGGTTGGCTTGTTGGGATATGAACAATATATATAGTATAGTATTCGGAAGGTATTATGTTGACGTTTTGTGCTTGATCAAATTATATGTCTGCCAGGCAATTTATTCTTAATAGTATTATTTTAATTAATCTAAATTAGGTGACCTGGATAAGGATATTTCAATAAATGGACACTAATTATGACTGGACCAATTAGACTAATTGAAAAATTATCCAAGAATTATGAATAAAATGGTGTATCACATATAAGAATAATATATTTATTAATAGCATGTGTAACAGATTTTAAGGAACTGTTATGTACTAGATATATATAATATTTGGTTATTGTAGGACTGAAGATGGCTCGGAATGAGCATAAACGTTTCTTGTAGGTTTATGCGAAGAATAATAACAATAATAAAAAAAGAAGTTCATCCCCAAGTTTATCTTTAATAATTATAGGCCTCAAGAGCGCGTGAATAAAAACTGTTTTATTTTTATTGCTTGCCGATGATGTGGTTCAGTTAAGCGTAGATCCAAATTATTCAATTATATGATTACTCATTTTGAAAAATATATATTAAATTAATAAAAATATATGTGGTCAATGAGAACAAAGTAAAGTCAAATAAATCAAATATCTTTATTCAATTAAAGAAAGGAGGATATAAAGTAAGCAAATATCAAAATAATGAAATCGAAATTGGTCAAAATTATAAGCTTCTTGGCATTGTTATAAAACCAGACTTGAATTTATTAAATTTTTAAAAAATGTTGTGACCAGCGAATCACTGTGATTTGAATGAGATGATAAATTATTATGGTGCTATCTGCAAAGCTATTGAGGAAAGTTTTTCCAACTTTTTTTTTTCACTAAAGATATACGATATGGTATAAGCATGCTCACTCTTTAACTTAAAAAAGATGAAGGTTTGAGACCAATGCCAGCAAAATTAATAATACATAATTTAAAAAAACTTTATTTTGCTGAATATTATAATACATATATTTTGAG
>KZ807696.1:27982-30482 GCA_000696205.2 Oncopeltus fasciatus | reverse complement strand
GGTGCGGCATAGCGGCGGGAGGTTAGTGGGCTTCCTAATGAGATAGGATTGGCGCCGTAGTACAGACTGCCGTTGTAAGTTACGGTGTGGACCCGCTCGTCGCAGGGAAGCAAACCACACAATAAGCGACAAGCAGACAGTACTATCAAAGCCTTATGTTAAATACAAATAGAGTTTTATTTATTTTGCGGAATATGTAACACAATAGAAAGCTCTAAAGTAAACTTGTATTCAGACCTATATTATGTAGATACATTTAATACTGTATACAATATAGTAATGTATTATAGATTGTATTCTCAGGTATAAAAAAAAAAATTATTTTATAGATAATATTTATATAATATTCTGGAGTAATCTCTGTACAGTTTTTTTTTTTTTAGGTTTATTTGGTACTAACAATGTAGTTAAAGAAAAATAGTATTAACCAAGAATGCTACTTTTTTAAAATTTATTTTATTAAAATAATCATAAATACCAGCATGTGTAAGTAAATAAACGACACTAAGTAGTTGAATATATGTATATATATATATATTCGTTTTCCACAGAAAATACATTTATCACAAAAAAAAAATGATGTCTATTAAGTAAATTAGAAATCGGATAAGTAAAGTCAAAATGTGTAATCCTTTTTGCATTATAAAAGTTATTATCCAGTTAAAATCGATGCTTTAAACTATTGTAGTACATATAAGTATGTGGGGAGTAGCTCCCATTCTGAAATTTCTAATAATTTCAAACTCTCCACAATCGATTGGGGATCGTACGGTCTTCAGACGACATGAGGAGCAGCATACCGTGAATATGGTATTCAGAATATTCCAGCCTACCCCGACCTACGGTGACAGGATACGAGGGCGACACATTCAACATTCACTGAGTCCTCATTCCAAGGGGCTATCTCGTCCACATCTCACGAGTAATTTGCACTTCAAGGGGAAAAAATGTCCATTCAGCAAATTCTAAAGAAATGTTCAAATTGAGGTATAATTTTTTACTTGTGTCACAACGGAGTGACATTATTTATGATTCGTCATATACTCACATTTATATCCATCTCAGTGAAACATGGGAAATCTTACTTTCCGAGAACTTTAGTTGTCTTGGAGCACGTGCAATTGTCTCTGGGACAATGAAAGGTAATCGTTTTATTTTTTTTTAAAGAAGAGTTCTTTTAGCCGTATATATTATCATTAATTGATTTTAGTTTGGGTTCGGTCAAGGAGATCCAAAAAATACAAATTAAAAAAAAAAGGAATTTTTAAAAAGATTATCTGGCAAAGTTTCGGCTTAAATTGTAAGCCATCTTCAGGGCTATCATGAAGATAACATAAAGCATTTGATGAATAGTTTTTTTTTTTCAACAAAATTTATAATTTGGCTTTTGCCAGCAAAAGACTGGCTTTATTCTTTGTTGAATAAAATCTGAGCGGATATTACCAAAAATTTTTATTACAATTAAAGTTTTAAGGAGTAAGACAAAAACAAAAAACAAAAAAAACAAATTGGAATGGGATTGTAACTGAAATTTTAATTAAGCTGTGTACCGCAAGTATTCGCATTCCTAATAATATTTCACATAAAACGAAATGCCCAATCGCTAATGAGAAAAAGTGGCCAAATTGAAACAAATTTGCATAATTAAAAGAGTTTGGTAGGAGCCACTGCAGATAGAGGTGGGTTTTGTTATCTCTCTGCAATTGTAACTTTAGAAGTGATCTAGTTGTTCTTTCTTCTTGAAACAGATCAAAGTTGCGGGCGTAGCCAGCCTGAAGATTGTGACGGGTTTTCGAGGAAAACTACCAAAAGCAAGTGAGCTACAGCAAGTGAGTGAAAACTTAAGTTTTTTGTTAATAGCGAGGGGTAACGAGGCGCAGACGAGATTGGTCAAGCACGCTCCCCTCCAACTCTCAACCAGCGGCCTGTCTGTTTCCCGTGTGGGCTAAGCAGATTATCAGACGTATCTCTTCTCAGACCCCGGGTTCCGGCTTAGCGATTAGGAATAGTAATTATTTATATTTACTATTTACACTTGAAATGTCCTACATGTATTATTTATTAAATGGATGCTTTTCATCATCATCACAAATACCCCACGCCTCCTCCCATAAAAAAAAAAAACCAAAACAAGACAAAAAAAAAATCATAAAAGCCACTTCAACCTCAAACCTATATTTTTATAAAAAAATCGAGTCCCGCAAATTCTCAATTTAATACCTCATATCTAATATCTTTTTAATAACAATAATGAAGTAGGCCTTTATCGCCTAGTAATAACTCATCTCTGTCTAACCCCAACAGCACTTCAGCCCTCAGACACCTGGTCATTCTTCACAACCAACCCCTTCAGTGCACTTTCCAATGTAGGGAACGTGGGACCCCTTAACACCCCTACTGCGAATACCTAAGCTCCCATGCCACATTTGTTAAACATATTTCAGCTTTCGGCCTAAAATGTGCTTGATAAGAAGGTAGGTCAAGAATATATATATATATA
>KZ807696.1:7916-27744 GCA_000696205.2 Oncopeltus fasciatus | reverse complement strand
TAAAAGGAGAACTTTGATATATATATATACACAGTCGAAAAACCGAACCTGAAATATCACCAGACACATCAGATACGACGAGGGGGATAATACGCTACCTGAAGTCAGTGGATGCGCAATTGTATGCAGGAGGGATGCCCTCTTACGAAACGTCCATCATACCGTGTAAATAGAAATAAACATCAGGGAGGAACATACAGTAAATCGTTGTGAAGAACGTTAGTAGCTCACGACCAGACACAGACACAGCTCCATTGCCATTCTTCGAAGAAACGCCAACAGTGCAAGAAATCAACACAAAAACAACCCTAAATTTAAAGAACTGAGCTACAATTGCCAAAATTATTCGGCATAAGAAAGGTGGCTGCAACTGCATCCCTGGTGCCTAAAATTGGCCGCGCACACCACAGTACTGTCTGCTAGAAGAGGAAGGAAGCTCTTGCAAATTGTACTCTCTCCTGAAAAAACCACTTTGCTAGCTGTGGGGGCTGCGATGTCCATAAGCAAGTCAAGCAGAGGACAATGATTCACAAATATCTAAGCAGTAACCGCAACCTGGAACTCACGACCAATGTCAAGTACCATCCGGGCAGACGTTTCCTATAGATCCACACTCCAAAGACATTGGGTCAACTCCACAAGAGTCAATTCTACCATCTTCATTCACAACCCAGAACGAGGTCATTGTCGTGGCCTGTGCGCCAACCTCAGCTACAACATCTGCCCACTTCCGCGGACCAACCCAAGCATGAGGAACCTCTTCCTCAAGGTCAGCCTCCCAGAACGGGGCTACCTACCATATCCCACATTCCTCTACCATCAGTATCTAATCTCCAAACCATGCTCACCTCATTTCTCTTCGGGTTCTGTGCCCTTCCTACTGGCCTACTGATGTAAACTGTCTTCCCGACATTCTGGATTTTTTCATATGTATATATCTTGTCCCCTTCCACCACTGGATATAAATCAATTTAGAGATGACAAGCGATCCTCTCCTACCGACTTGATTCCAGAACCACTTCCTTAATTTTATAAAACCATCTTGACCTAATTCATAAGGAGTTTTTTTTTTTTTTTTTTTTTTTTTTTGCTGTGTTAGCCTCCCTTGCAACCACTTAGGCTCATTGGAGGGAGGGGCTATCCTGAGAAATGGGAAACGAACTCCTCGATGCGATTCTTAAGTTATTACGTTGATATTCTCCTGGTGATGGGATTTAACATTTCTGCAGGGTAATTTTTTTATATTTACCGATTTGTACCCGGGATTTTAATTTTGGAGAGAGATTTTAAGGCTGTTAAATAGCTCAGAAAAATACATAAATGTTATATTATATTTACCATAGTAGCATTAATAGTTAATATATTTTTGTTATTAACACCTTCTGAAAAATGTAGTGCAAAATTGATTTAGAATTTATTAATTTTTTTTTCTTAAAAAGATCACACTTAAGTGAGATGCTTAGGAATTTATTAGAGATTCAATTTTCTTGTGTCTCTTTTGTTGTAATAAAGGAAACCTTTCTATTCTCTATATTCGACAACTGTTTGTATTTATAATTAATCATTTTATATCATTCTGAGCTCTATTAAATTAATTTCCTAATTTTTACAATACTTTTTTTTAGGAATTATTGTCAAATAGTATTATTAAAATGCATGTTAGAAAAATATGATTATATATCTAAAAATTCAAATTTGCTGAATATTTTCTTCTTTTTGAATTATTTGCTCTTTTTAAGGAATGGATTATTCCATAATTATTATAATTACTTTTAAGTATAAGTGATTAAGGATAAATTTTAATAACAAAATATTAGAAGGTGACTAGTATTCTTTGTGAAAAAAAAAAAAAAAAATGATACACCCAAGTCATTTGACAAGATGATGTGTTTGGGACGCGTGACCCTCAAGTTAAGATATGTTGTGTATGCGTGGAATACATTAACCGTCCTCTATTCTCAAGACGTGACAAATGGAGTAAAGTGTATGATAGATCCCCGTATATCCCAGCTGCTTTACACCCCTGCTCAGATATATGATACCCTCCTGAGCAGTAGCCATTTTCAGGGGTTAGCATCCCCTGAACAAGGGGCTGAGAAGCCAGTTGGCCTCAATGGAATGTTTTTTTTTTAAGGACTTGACTTTTCAGACATCTCTACATCGACTGGGCTCCATCGATCATCAACCCACCTTGATCCTGGCATTCTGGTACGGACCACTGGATATCATTTTTCTTCTTCGAGCAAACCTCCTTACATTGAAGCAATTGACTGTCATATCATTGATAAGATAACCTTCTTCTTCTTCAACCCAAACATAGTTTGTTGTTCGACGTTACCATTACTTCAAAAATTTAACTTTGAATTTTATTGTTATTGTTAAATTACAAATTTGAATTTTTTTTTTTGTAAATTGATTATCGTAAATTAATTTTCATTAACTATCATTGGTGTCTTATACAAAATAAATAAAATTAAGAAAAAAACAAAGTAAAATCATTTTGAATTGACGAAAATAAATTAAAAGGAGAACTTTGATATCTAATAATTTGTTCATAATACATAATTATTTTTCTTTTAATCTACCATGTCACTACAATAAATGTTAATTATGTTTATTAATAATTTTTAATTGGTTTTGTTCGATTTTAGGCTAAGTTAGTCTTAAGTTACAAAAGTGTACCCATACGGTAATCCGAACCAAATTTAAGAGTAACGCTATCCGGATCGTCATATTTTTCAACAAACATAATTGGTTCTATTTATCGTTTGTCTCTTTTATATTTTATTTTTCCACCTTTTGTTTGGTTTATTGATTAATTGCACTTTGAATGCCATCATTTTCATACTGTTTTATGCTGGACTACCAAGTATATTGTTCTTGAGTTCTTCATTTTTTTCTTATAAAAGATTATTTGTTAATTTGGATTAAATATTGTAATGAACATTACTTGTTGTTGTTTTTTTTCAATGGCGTTTGTAATTTAGAATAAACGGCATTGTTATTTTAATTCCAAAATGGTTTAATTTTTTTATTCCCTTGTACTTTGGTATTATTTGATATTGGGTTTTATTTTATTCCTCTAACTAGCTCGACAAGGGATCGGAGATTGGTTTTCAATTAAGAAAAACTTCAACTCTCCCCATCAACTATGAATATTCACGAATCATGACAAATTAAGAAAATGATATTTGTTTTACACAGAAAGAAATTCTATGCAAAACAATTGCTATAAATTAAATAGATGATTTAGATTTAGGAGGATTTGGATAATAATATGCTTTTATACTATTATTTGCTTGAATAAACCCATTAATATTGAAAAAAATATCAGTTCATTTTACTTATTTCCTTTTTAATATAATGTAAAATCCTATATTCTCTCTATCGATTTATATATGTAGTACGGGTAATGAATATTGTTAAATTTCACAATTTCAGAGATGTCTCTCTTTCACAGTTGGAAATGTACTTGAAAGAATTTTTCTTCATTGATTTTTATTCTCCATTTGCCACACCATTGTTTAATTTTTTCGAGGTGATCTTGAAGGGTTTCAGAAGCAGTTTTAGAATCGGGATGGGAGCATAGGATAGCTTTGTCGTCCGCAAATAGAGCTAAGAGGGTACTTGGATGGGAAGACTTGGATGAGATATATTCAGTAAAACTTGGAGAATTGTCAAATTTTGGAAACTGGGTTAAAATTGACCCAGTTTTCGCTGTCTAAGTTTTACAACATTCAACTACAAATTGTGGGAGAAAGTTAGAACACAGATAAATTGAATTCTGTAGTATCCATGTTTTAAGATACAAAACTTGAAGAGAAATATTGAAATGAAATTTGGTAAGTAAATACAAAAATATTTATATCTATCAATAATATTATTGTTTAATATGAGCAAACTATAAACTAATTAAGTTCCTTCAGTGATGTATAAAAAAAATCATTTTTTAGAAGAAAAAAAAACTTTCAAAGAAAAAAAAAAAAATTTATGGGGCGCCAGGCTAGCTCAGGGGATCCGTATGGGTCTCGCAATCCTGACACCGCGGGTTCAAATCCCGCCCAGGTCAATCTTTTATTTATAATATAGAAGCTTGTCCTGAGCCATGGGTGTTTAAAATGGGTTGGCAACCTGTAGATAGCCCCTTCCTCCATGACCCTAAGTGGTTGAATGGAAAGCTAACACTCAAATAAAAAAAAAAAAAAAAAAAAAAAAAATTGGCTCAATGTTACATTCAATGAGTCTTTTTACAATTAAGAAGACAGGTGAAGTGATCGGAAAACCAAAAAAGGATATTTGAGTTTCAAATCATTTCCCCTATTGATGTTTTTAAATCACTGAAAAAAATAAATTTATTTTATTTATAATTTTTGTATTTGATATTTTATCAATAGCATATTGTATCTGAACAATAAACGGCAATACAAAACACTGTATAAATGTAAATTCAATATTTTTATTTGAAATTAAAATGTAAAGAAAATGTAATCTCGGGGAAATCCGAATGGGTCATTGAGCGACCTGGCTCAGACAGAGTGTCAAGGCTTGAATGGAAACATAGTACACCCTTCCCCCACCCCCTGCCTTTATGCCATTCTATAAATTATTTATTGGCGTATTCCGGGTAATCTCGTATTTACAAACTGAAAAAATGCGACATATAGCTAGCTCGCTTTTCAAAAATCCTCGCTTTTCTCCCCACGTTATCAATGGGTTGAAATTAAAAATTTATTTCCATTTAATGATGCTATTTTCCCCACAAAATTTATATACGTAAAATAAAACCATTTTTGACATCAAATGAGAATGAAGAATTTTTAAAAATTTAATTATCATATTTTTATATGTGTGTGTGTTTGTGTGTTTGTATGAACAATGAATTTTAAAATAATGTTTTTCGATTCTTTAAGGTAACTGATTGGTTTTTACAATTATATTCATAAAATAGCCTCGCTGTCAAAGAAAGTTGAAGACAGTTAATAGAGAGGAAAATAAGAAAGAAAATGGAATTCAATTTTTTTCTCCTACTTATGTAGTTCTTTGAAATGAAGTTCAAATAAAAAAGAAAAGGCATAAAACACTTTAGACAAAAGAAGGTAATTTTTATTTGTAATAAATAAGAACAGTCTAAGAACTTAGATGATTAAAAAATAACGATGTAAGGTCAAAAACAAGTAAACTGTCACACTTCTAGTTGTACGGTCGAATTACCGGGTCATTAGGAATGGCCTGTGGTTTTCATAGTTTGTGATTTTCATTTTTATTCTGGAGCTTTTGTGGTTTAATGGATTCAAAAATAAACTTTAACCTATGCAAATAAATGCTGGTCATTTGTTATTCGATTCTTTAAGGTAACTGATTGGTTTTTATTATTATATTCACTGAAGCAAGCTTTCTTCGGTTAAGTGATGTTTTTAATCAAGTTAGCGTCTAGCAAAAATGTACGACTCAGAAAAGTAAACCCTTTGGGTTCGAGTCCGACTCAGGACAGGCAATCACAGTAGTATAAAATACTACCCAATGCTACAGGGGTTTACAATATAGAACCTAGTAAAGTAAAACTATAATTGAACTAAATTAAAAAAGCGTGCATTTACTCATGAATCCTTAAGGTTGTATTTAAGTGCTTCTTCAGGAATAGGGGACTTCGCCCCGAGGCCTCTCTATAAGCGAATGAACGGTCTAAATTAGTGAACGCATAAATATAAAATGTATTGAAATACATTCATTACTCCAAAGAATTTCCGAAATTCATAGCCTGGTAAAAGTTCCACAAAAGGGCGTACTGAATTTTTTGTGCCCAAAACGTGGAGATATTATCACTTCCATAATTGCCCCAAAAAGTAATGTAGCAAATTAAAGTTGCATGCAGCTAATTGGAATTCCGAAAAATCCATCAGATGAAGCAGGAGTTAATAAACCGATAGAAGAAGTAGTGTGGAGAGTCGCAAGTTATTCGCTCGCTCAGAGTCGGACAGGGGAGAGAGAACGCCCTCTAGCCTGGAATTATTACAGACATATATCTAGGTGTAGGGGACGAGGGACTGTTCCGACCACTCGTCCTATCTCCAACAAACAGATTCCACAGAACCGGCTCTTCAGATTCACTGATTCCTCTAACCCGAATCAGGAGAATTATATCTCAAAAGGTAATGCATGCGTTAGGCTGTATAAAGATAAATAGAACGGTACAAGAGGAACATGATAAAAGTATGAGGAATTCTTAGAGAATGGGATGAATTGAGATGATAGGGAAATGAGTAAAAAAGAAGCAATTTTTAAAGAATGGAGTTAACTGAATAATTTGCCATGTGGAAATAATTTTCAGCCCTCTTTTCTTTAAATTAATAATCAACCATTCAATAACAGCTGAATGTCTTGTCGGAATAGTTTAGTTTAACAATAATTTCTTAAATTCTGTTTATTATTTTTATTTTAATCAAAAATAAATCATTAAATATATTAAGAATTTTATTTTTGCTATAAATTTCCAAATTATTAAATTAAAATTATGCTGTTTCAGTATAGTCTGTCACATCTAACTGTGCATGTGCACTGTGCAGAATTCAAAACTTTATGGATAGCTCATTGAAAAACACTAAAACAGATTTAGATTTTTTTTACCGTAGAGATTATTAGTAGATGTTATTTTGTTGGGGGTCAACCAAGGTAATGGAGATTTTGTTATTTTTTGAAAATTGTATTTCAGGTTGAATACTTCTTATGTTTGTAGAACGGTATGGTGATATTTTAGCAAGTATCAGTAATACGTTTGGATAAGATTTTTTCTGTCCTGCATTTTAACAAGAAGACTAATCGTGGGTTGGCTAATGTCTTATGTAATAAGATAAGTTTATTGAGATGCTTTCACAGTGACAGGTATTTGATTTTGATATAACGAAGAAAACTATTCATCTTCGACTTTGAGCGAACCCCAACAAGAAAACATCTAATACTAAAACAGATTAATTTGCTATAAATTCCATGCCTCATTAGAAAGTGTCAAAAGAAGTAGGCATCCTTAGAAAAAAAAAAAAAAAAATAACTACATTCCTTTCAGTGCCGGATGATTCTCTCACTCACCTTGTAGAAGGTTAAGTACCTTATGAGGTAAGCATATTACTCAGGACCTGTGACAACGGAAAGGGACAAAAGTTAAAGAACGCGACTTTCATTCTTATTCCTGCTAGTCGTAACTTCGGTCTCAAATTCAGAGTGTCCAAAATACAAGCCTTCATCACATGAATATGTCATAAAAAAACTGCGCACAGGACGTACACGTCTTATACATAATTATTTCCTACAAGAAATGCAAAGGGAGCCAAAAAAGAAATCTTACTACCTCAGCCGGCACTCGAACCCGGGTCTCCTACATTCCGGACAGGCATGCTAACCTCTACACCACCGAGGCAGATTAGATAATCTCTTTAATCCGAGTCTAAACCCTCATGTAAGACGAATAATATCGTCTTATACTGAAAGGTGCTAACATTGTGGGGTTATATGTTAGACTCTCGTTTTTTCCGATATTTATTTTTTGAATAATGAAATAAATTGTGGTATGTTAAATTTTCCTCAAGTTAAATTTTATACAAGAAATGCAAAGAGAGGCAGAAAAAAAATCGTAGTAGTAATGGGACAAATTATTGTGTCCTTAATGCTTACCGTGAAAACGGCTGTACATGCGTTTTGTGAATTTATGTATTAATGGTATATTGAAGTCAGTCGTTTACATTTTATTGATCTAAAAATATTTTTATGCGACCATAAAGGACTAATCGCTGACGCTGGGATCTCGAATCTTGCAGTGGACTTGCTCAATTCAAGAAATAAATCCTTTTCTGGGCCAGGAATGTTTAGATAAATTTATTTATCTCTAGCTAGACTCAGCAGCAGATAAAAATCTAGTTCAAATAAAATAAATAAATAAAAATGCTTTAATAGTCTCCTCATGGAGCCTTTAGTTAATAAATATAAATTTATGACCAAGTGACTGGTGAATAGCTGGTGGAGAGTGGGGGTAAAAGTGAGGGGAGGGTAGGTGCGAGAGCCAGCAACCAATCAGATGGACTTAGAGAGCTGTCTGCGTGGTAAGCCCTCAGATAGAGAGGTCTCCAACTCCCTAATCCTCCCTGCAGATATACAGGTGACTTCCCGAAGGTCTCTCATCCCGGCCCGTATTAATAACGTCTCCAGGGAATCCTACCAGCTTTGGGGATTCCACTAACGCCAACAGGAGTAATGAATACTTCAGATTCCGATATCTCACTCATCTTTCCCTATGAGTCTTCACTAAACCATTTACTTCTCCCTGTACAAAAATGAATTAAGAAAAAAAAATGCTCAAATTCATCACATTATAACCTCCCTTCAGCACGTTTCTCTCAAGGCAATCAACCTAATCAGAACTATGATGAGTAATGACATGGTTGGAGGTTGTTTGGCACATTGACCATTGAGTATTATCTTGGAAAAACTAATCAGGGTTTCTAACAGGATCAGAAAATAAAATACTCTAATTTATTTTTCTGATCCTGGCCGAAATCCTGACTAATTCCTCCAGAATGAGTGAGAGGGTAATTTTTAAATAAACATGAATTTACATTAGAGAGGGGCATTAAGTATATTTTAAAAATCATCATTATTATTATTAGTGAAATATAAAAAAATTCAAGAACGATGTAACTAAGATTAAATTATCTAGGTTTTTTTTACGTTTTCTACTAATTTACTAAGTAGTATTTCTACTACTTCTACTAATAGCACATATCATAGAAGATACGAATGAGCGCCATATCATGGTGTACATACGCAGTTTTACATCTTGAAAAGTCAAATATATATTTTTTTATCAATAACAATACCCAAGTGTTCATTACCTATTTCTAATTATTTTTCAATGGTAGTGTATAAAAATGAAACTTCATATAATTTCAAAAGAAAATAATTATCAGTTTCCTTAAAATCCCCGAAAGACCTTGAGGATGCTGTACAATCCTTCCCCTCTGCTATTCAACAGTCGTGCTGGATTGCATCCAAACCTACCTCCAAAAAACCTCTAAATCCTAATTCCTTAAACAACAAACCTCTTCCCTTCCATGTACAGACTCTTATGCTATCTAAAAGACGGGCCAGACCTCTCCTCTCCGCCATGTTAAATACGCCTGGGCAGCGTCCGATGCAGGCATAGCTGAGGTCTTTGCCATCTTCAGCAAACTTTCACAAATTCCCAATATGCCGCCGGCCTTTGACAGGATCTGGCAAAGCGGACTATTACTAAAATTAAAATCCATCCTCCTATGCACCCCTTATCTTATCATTCGTTCTTACCTAACCGACCGATTCTTCAGGCTCCGACAGGGATTAGATTACTCCGACTATTACCATGTGGAGGCAGGAGTTTCACACGGTAGTGTGCTCGGGCCCTTCATTTACTTCCTGTGGACTGCAGAACATCCCGTATCATCCTAACACAGTCCTTGCAATCTTTGCGGATAACTAAGCAATCCTTTATTCCGATGTTGACTCACATACTGCCAAGAGAAATCTCCAACGACATCTCATGGACATACAGCGATGGTGAAAGCTCTGGCGCATTAAGGTCAACGAAAGCAAATGCTGTCATGTCACGTTCAAACTATGGAAGAAACAGCCTGGCAGAATTTACTTAAATGATATTCCCATCCCAACTTCCGATTGTGTCAGGTATCTGGGCATTTATCTTGACTCTCGACTAACGGAACACACACACACAAATCAAAAAACAGGAACTAAATAGGAGAATTCGGTAACTTTACAAGCTGTTAAACCACAAATCAACTTTAACTGTGACTAACAAACTCACCCTTTATAAGATGTTAGAGACAACTGAGACCTAACCGGAAAACGGCAAAACCAACCAACATTCAAAGAATACAGTCCTTCCAATCCAAATCAATCCTAAAAGTTGATGCACCCTATTACTTCTCAAACTCCTTACTCCACATTGACCTTGAAATCCCTTTTGTTAAAGACATCATTACAACCCGCTTTAATAAATTCCACTCTGGCCTTTCCATACATCCGAATCCTTTAGCCCAAATTCTATCCAGTATTACCCATCCTGATAACCCACCACGTCGCCTGAATAGGAAATGGCCGCGTGACCTTCTCACTGCCAACACTTCCTAATAATAATTTAAAAAAAACAAAAAAAAAAAAACAATTGTAAATAGTGATTTAGGAGTACTATCATTGTGCAGTTTCTCCATCAAGTGAAGTACACGCTAATTATAATTTGCGTATAAATAATTATTTATACTATTGTCCCAGCCCTTTACAAGGTACACAAGTGCAGAATATATTAACGATTAAAGTTCTTATTAATAATGATATTAAAAGGTTTAGGGCTTTTAAACTAAGTATAAACAAAATTACTTAGATAGTTGGCAATTTTTTATATAAAGAAATTAACCTGGTTATGACTAATATCTGTATATCTGTAAACTAACTTATTTTATCAGAATAAATTGTTTTTATTTAGATTTCAAAAACCCCCCAAAAATGTATAAAATTGTTGTGTCAAACCCATTGAAGCTTTTTAGTAAATAAGTAATATAATGAATTGAAGGGGCGAAAAAGCATCACAAATTGTTAAATCCATGCTTGAGAGAAGAATGTAGAAAATATAGGCCCAGGATGGGGCATAAAAGAATTAATTATAAAGTAAAAATTATACTTAAAATAGCTTTGCTTTCACAGAAAGTAAAAGACAGATGATAGAGAGGAAGTTTAGAAAGAAAATGGAATTCAATTACTTACGTAGATTTTTGAAATGAAGTTCAAATAAAAAAGAAAATGTATAAAAAACGTTAGACAAAAGATGGTAATTTTTAAATAATTAATGAAAGATAACAGAATAAAAAATCTCGTAAAGTTTTATATCTTAAACATATGGGTACTACAGAATTTAATTTATCTGTAAACAGTTAATGAGAGGGTATAGAATAAAAAAATCTATACTGTCTCAGCCAGGACTCGAACCTTGATCTCCTGCTATCCGGGCAAGCGCGTTAGCTATTACACCACAGGGACGAGCCAAATAACTTATTAAATTCTCAGCACTAGTGTCAAGAGTCTAAGCCTCCGAGAAAGAAGAATACATCGTCTTATGCTTGAAGGAGCTGACATTGTCTAGCTTTTTAGACGACTCTCGTTATTCACTTTTAATTTATTAAATTAATAAATTAAAAATAATTAAATTAGCAGGAGATCCAGGTTTGATCTCTTGCTGAGACAGTTAGAATTTTTATTCTATTCACATGCATTAATTGTACAAAATTTACATGGGATAATAAACCACAACTAAATTAATATTAAAAAGTAAATAACGGGAGTCAATAAATAGCTAGATCTTCGAGCATAAGACGATGTATTCGTTTTTCCCGTGGGTTAGGCTCTCGCTAGTGTGTTAAGAATTTAATAAGTTATCTGGCTCGTCCCGGTGGTGTTATGGAAGCATACTGGCCCGTAAAGCAGGAGATCCAGTTTCGAGTCCTGGCTGGGACAGATTTAAAATTTACGTGGGATAATAAATCACAACTAAATTAATATTAATGAAGGTAATTATTATTTGAGAATAAACAAGAATAGCCCAAGAACCCAGATGATTAAATAATAACGATCTAAAGTCAAAAACAAGTAAACTGTGACATTTCCAGAAGTTACATGGTTAAATTTCCAGTTCATTAAAAATGGCCTGTGGTTTTCATAGTTTGTGATTTTTATTTTTATTCTGGAGCTTTAGTGGTTTAATGAATTCAAAACTAGACTTTAACCTATGCAAAAAAATGCTGGTCCTTTGTGAAAAAAGAGATTTTCTATAATCCAGTCCTCTTTAAGCGTTCGGACTGGCTAGTTTAAAATGATTCCGGTGGAAACTCGTATTAGAAAAATGAGTACAAACTCTGTTTAACTGAGACTGAAGCTGCCCGAAAAAAATGCACTATTTTTGATACTTATGCCCTCCCTGAGTATAAAGTACAATTTTGCTCTGCCAAATTTTGTGCAGGAAACGAGACACTCAAAAATGAGACCTGCTCGAGCTGGCCATAGCTCTCTGATTTAGATAAAATTAAAAAAAGAAAAACAAAAATAAATTGAGAATGAATCTTCGCCAAAGTAGTTCAGAGATGTCTTTACATTGTAATATTTCTCTAACCTCTAACTGACACTATTTCCTTACCAGAAAAAGGGATAAAATACATTATAAATTCATAAACATACAGCAGCCAATAAGGCAATTTGCATCTTATTTAGCTTCCAATTTAAAACTTTATAATCCTTTTTAGACAGGATCATCAGCCTCGTAGAAATTTTTTTTTTTTCCAAATGTTTAGGCAATTATGTCAGTGGTTGTTGGTTGACCTGGAACCAAAACAATTTCCAAAACATCTTCTCCATCTAAAGAAAGTTTTGCTAATTGTGTTTATGACAGCCGAGGCTGCATTTCTGAATCAAGGTCAAACTATCAAGGCGGAAGGATTCCCCACGTTGTTGGACCATTGCCACTTGAAGCTTCATCTTTCCGGTCCTGGCTTCATTAATAGAAATATCCTTCTTCTTCTTTTTCTCCAGGACAATGCTCGGCCACACACTGACAAATTGACCAAGGATAAATCGAACGAAATTTGCTGGGAAGGTTTGCCTAATCACCATATTCCTCTGGCGTTTCTCATACTGATTATCACCTGATTGAATATCTGGTATATATACTGATTGAACGGGTTTTTCTCCAGTAAAAATCGGCTGTTTTTTTAAGAAAGACTTTGGGATTTACCATTACGCTAGAAGAATGCTATTGATTTAAAGGTAGGATATTTTGACAAATAAACGTATAGATTAATAATTATCTGATTATTTTAAACTTTCCATATATTAATGTAAGAACTTTTTGTCTGCCCTAGTACGTTCTAAAAATCATTAAAAATTCTAATTTTATTTTATCTTTTATATTGTTTGGACTCAGACTTTAGACTCCCACATAAAGCTTGAAACAATTGAATATCTGAAGTATACTGATTCCTTTCATTTTCAGGGGGAGAATCGGAGAGGTGAGAGGTAAATTTTCAGATTCATATAATACAAAAGCATCCTCCCAAGAAGCGACTTTTAAAATATTTCAATGGATATATATATATATATANTTATTGCAAGTGAATAGAATAAAAACACTTAAACTGTCTCAGCCAGGGCTCGAATCTGGATCTCCTGCTTTACGGGCCGGTGTGTTGGCCATTTACACCAACAAGACAATCCAGATAACTTAATAAATTCCCAGCACTAGTGTCGAGAGCCCAAGCCTCCGAGAAAATGAATATATCGTCTTATGCTCGAAGGAGCTGACATTGTCAGAAAATGAAATTAAAAATAAATAAACTAGCAGGAGATCCCGGTTCGAGCTCTTGCTGAGACAGTTAGATTTTTTATTCTATTTACTTACATTAATAGTATAAAATATTTCGGTTTTATCTCGATTCTGCCGAAAATTTGAAAACCTTTTACTTGTTGGCAGAGGTGGGCGTTAAAAATTTGGCTGTTTTAAGGAGATATATATCACATTTCTTCAGCTATTTATGAGTTTAAATATTTTTATCAATTTATGAATGAAATTATAACATAATTTTATCATATAATTTCAAGAATATCCTGGATAGATGTACATACATGGGAGGATTAAATTGAAAATATAGATATCTGATATGCCGTTTGCCATTTGTTTTCATACCTCTAGAATAGCAGTTGATACAAATTAAAGCACGACTAGTACTTTGGAATATTTACATAAATTGGCACATTATTCCTGCTATAAATGCTTTAAAAATTAATTTTTAAATTGAAAACAACACATGAAAATATCTGCTAAACCCGAACTAATGAAAATGTTGAGCATGGGCACTCCAGACATTCTAACTACTTGTGCATGAACATTGTTTCTTGCTCAGCTTGCTCCTTTGTGAGAAAAGTGCATTATTTCACTGTGCACACTTATGTCAGTAATGCACAACTTCCATAAAGTATTGAGAAGAAAATATTCAATACAGAGGTAGAAAACTACTTCGCTCGACTCAAGTTTCTTCCGGAAGGGAAAAGAAAGTTTCTGCTACTTCAAGGAAATTTCTCACTCTTCTCCACCATTCTTCTTTTTGTGAACTTCTTTTTCGCGAAGAATTCACAACTCACTGAGTTTTCATCCTTTTAAGTATATATTCTATATATTAGAAAAATATATTTTACATAATATAAATATTACCTAAAAATAAATCTATCACTTGAAATTATTAACTTCACAAACAAAGAGTTTGAGTAAATACTATTGATGATTATAACATCATAAACTAAATGTAGGATATAAAATTATTAGCTGACGAATAATTAATTATCATAAATATTTATTTTACTTGATTAATTCATTAGGGCCATTTAGAGGAAAAACTTTAGAAGCTGCATGTATTATTCATTTAATTTACTAATTCCTAGAAAAATTTAATTAACTTTCTCGAATATTTATTTATTTTATTTTTATAAAAATAGAAAGTATATATTCTCAGTTTAACTTATTTTAAGATATAAAAAATTAATTTAAAACATGAGCTGTTAAATTTATTTCTATGAGATTTAATAATAGTAATTACACAAGAAAATATTGGGCGTTGGGTAGAAATAACTCCAGTTAGATATTTATTAAAGAGGTAAAAGGTATAAAATAAATCTTTGTAGTTCAAAAGAATAAAACATTAAAACTGTGCTATTTAAATAATATAATAGAAATATATTCAGATCTGAGTATGTAATACCATAATTTTTATTAGTTAATATTATTGTATTGATTGATAGAATTTTTTTTTTAAGTCAATGTTAAAAATATATTCTAATTTACGAATGTCTGTCAAGATATTGACTATATTTTTCNAAAAAAAAAAAACATTAATTGAGTATGATAAGAATTTAAATAGTGAAATCAGTTTAAAACAATCTGGAATATATTAGATGTGAATATCAACTATTTACCATTCGGCTTAAAAATATTTATAAATACATTAAAATTATTATTTCATCATTAATAATTGAATATATATAATCTCAAATTGTTCTCAAGTTACATCTAATAAAAGAGTCTTAAAATTGTATAATATAAAATAGAAATTAAATTTTCTCTCCCTGACTTTATATAGACATAAATATTAAATCAAATTGTATATATCCTTTAACAATCTCCGTGCGCTGTACTTATTGTCTAGCACTTTATTCCCTATGACGAGAGTCGCGTGGTGTGACTGTCTTTCAGAAGAGGAGAGAGTTAATTCTGGCTTTAGCTTTAAACAGTGCTATGTTTATATATATATATTTTTTTTTTTCCTTTTTTTATATTATATAATTACAAAGTTAGTTTTTTATTATTTTTAGAGTCATTAATTTAGTAGGTTTTCATTTTATAAAAGATTGCCCATGAAGCTGCTTGTTTAACAATTGATTAATTTAACAAATATTAAAAAGGCATTAACTGAAAGTAAAAATTAAATCAGCCTACAAAGAAAAAAAAATCTGCTGGATTAAATAGTTTTCAGGAATTATGCATTTTTTTTAATGATTCTAAATGTTACACTCATTTACCCCTATACAATTTTATTCTCAAAATTTAAATATAAATGGATAGCTATAAAGCATTATTTAAATTTATCATACTAATTTTTATGAAATATAATTTTGTGACAGTGAAAATGTTTTTATTCTATAATTTCGTAAAACTCTTTTTCTCCTGATTCGTTATACATTGGTCTCTTACTCTTCATCGATATAATACTAAGTCTACTACTCAAGTACGCAATATAGGCGGGAACGTCAAAATAAAATTATTCTCTGTACCATGTTGGCTGTTATGTTGAGATGATGTCCTGTCAGCTGTTAATATAGATGTAATGGCTGTTATATTAGCAGTTATTAGCTGTGAATTATCTAATATGTTTAGTTATCTGAACACATTAACACCAATTTTACTGAACCCTATTTTACGCCATTCCCTGCCATTCGCCTCTGGTAAATAACGTGTTTTCTATTGTACATATGAACTATAATTAAATAATTTAATATTTAAATCAATCCTTATTGGAATTTTAAACAAATTAACTGATTTCAAATAAAGCATAAAAGTAAAATTAAAAAAAAAAACAATTAAACATGTTGGAAATTTGATTACTAGTCAAATAAAAATAAACACTAATTTAATTATACTGAAATAAATGTAATTCATATTAATATATTACAGGTAATCTATTGCAAGAAAAATCACATTAGCTTCTGATGTTTAAACTCATAGTCCGTACCATTTTTTTACCGTATCTTCATACAGCCTAACACAGTCATTTCCTTTTGAGATATAATTCTCCTGATTCGGGTTAGAGGAATCAGTGTATCTGAAGAGCCGGTTCTGTGGAATCTGTTTGTTGGAGATAGGACGAGTGGTCGGAACAGTACCTCGTCCCCTACACCTAGATATATGTCTGTAATAATTCCAGGCTAGAGGGCGTTCTCTCTCCCCTGTCCGACTCTGAGCGAGCGAATAATTTGCGACTCTCCACACTACTTCTTCTATCGGTTTATTAACTCCTGCTTCATCTGATGGATCCTTTATGCACTGTAACTCGGATAACGCTATTATGTATTGTAAATGTTACAAATCACGGATTTTTATTTACTAATCAATAATCAAATTCAATATCTCCCTCTTTGGGGTAAGTTCCAAGGGACCCCTCAAGTGCATCTTATCATATCTCCCGATTGTCGCAATTTTTGTTAATGATTGAAATGTAAATACAATATTTCGTTGTTTTATTTGTTGTTTTTTTTGGTTGTGGTGTTTAATCCCATATTCATTTTAAACAATTATTGCAAGTGAATAGAATAAAAACACTTAAACTGTCTCAGCCAGGGCTCGAATCTGGATCTCCTGCTTTACGGGCCGGTGTGTTGGCCATTTACACCAACAAGACAATCCAGATAACTTAATAAATTCCCAGCACTAGTGTCGAGAGCCCAAGCCTCCGAGAAAATGAATATATCGTCTTATGCTCGAAGGAGCTGACATTGTCAGAAATTGAAATTAAAAATAAATAAACTAGCAGGAGATCCCGGTTTGAGCTCTTGCTGAGACAGTTAGATTTTTTATTCTATTTACTTACATTAATAGTATAAAATATTTCGGTTTTATCTCGATTCTGCCGAAAATTTGAAAACCTTTTACTTGTTGGCAGAGGTGGGCGTTAAAAATTTGGCTGTTTTAAGGAGATAAATTAGCCCTTCGTTAGTGTAAGTCTGTTTCACTTGATAAATATGACATACAGTGGCGTTATTGATCCCAAAATTGAAATGCCTTAAAAAAAAAAATAAAATATGTCACATCTAAATAGAAAAATATATGTTAATAGGACGGTAGAATACCGTAGAAAGATAATGAATAATTAAATGTTTTATAAAATCTATTGCTCCAATCAGCATCATTATTTCTTACATTATTAATACATTAAAATATGTATAAATAATCAATTGATAAAAAAATATTAATTATAATTATATTACAATTAATTCAAAAACTATGAAATTAGTTAATACTATTGGCTTAATAAAATTCATAAATCGAATTTCACTTTCATACTTAATTTAGAATATGTTCTAAAAAACAAAAAGAGTTGAAGTCATATATTATTGCTTTTTTTTTAAATGCATTTATGTAGAAAATAAAATTTTCCAAAATATTTAAAATTTTTCAAGTTTGTTAAAAATTACAAATATTCCGAGGAATTAAAAAAAAAGAAAAATTACCTTCCTAGGGGTAATTCGCATTTGAGAGGAGACATAGTTGAGGCCTGATTATCTGAATGCGAGCAAAGACTCTGAAGGTAGACACTGAAATACCATTAGATCATAACCCCCCCGGGGCCGTAGAATTAATTTTGCCTGCAGGAGCACTCTTCAAAAACATGGCAAACCACCCCTTAAAATAGGGCTTATGGCAATTCTTCAGGCTTTAGATTTTAGAATGGTATTCCCAATATCAGATATTTATTGGCATTTACCCAAAGTGAAATTTCAAGTTGCCAATACTTTGCATTGGAATCTGATAATTTCACAACATTCAGAAGGAAATATAAGTTGAGGGTATAGAAATAGCACTCTCTCAGTATCATGATTTGCAATCTAAAATAATATATAAATATATGGATGTTTTCTGTTGGGATCGGTTAAGGTAGATCCAAAAAATACAAATTTAAAAAATGGGTATTTTTTAATATATCTGCTATCGTTTCGGGTTACATTGTAAACCATCTTCAGGGCTATCGTGAAGGCGAGACTCATTTATTCTATCTTCTATTTATTTTGATTTACAAAGTTCGGTTTCAATATATCAGACATAAGTGACTTCGCAAGACTCGAAAATACATTTTATGCATTATTCCAAAGATGAGCTCTTTTAAAAATGTTATATATCATTAACATAAAATTTAAATTTGTATCTAATGAATTATTTTTTTTTTTTAAATAATACTATTAATAACGAATAAATAAAGTATTATTTTTGCAAAAATAAACTTAATACTGAGTTTGGTTTAATTATTTTTAAAGTCATATATGCTTGAGACAAATATCTGTATTGGACAAATACATGCACATATATAATTTTGTATAGGCCATATTTTAAGCTTCATCTAAATAGGATTGGTAAAGATTACTTGTAATTTTTCAAAAGTTACGTCATATTGCCAACACGAACGGCTTGATTTTTAGAGAAATCTGGTGAAAGTTCCCAAGGCGACCATTATTTATCAAATTTAAAGGCTGTTAGAATTTATTTATTTTTTCTGGTGTCTTGTTATACTCTATTATATAAAAATTTGAACTATTAAACGGTTGCCATAGTTATATAAGTTAGATAGTTTGGGCTGATCAATATTTCCAAATGGCATCAATACAAATCAAATAAATACAGGAACTTATTACTTGATCAAATTGTAAAAATATTGTAACTAAGTATGTTTTCTTCTTACTCCAGCCATATTTGTTGTACACTTTGAAAAATTTTAAGAATAATATGTATATAATGCATGGCGAAGCGATTAGTTCTAGACAACCACAGGTGAGTGTGTTCCTTCCGAGCCCACCAGGCAGGAGTTGATTAACGAGTGCATACTAATCAGTACCAAAGTGATTTAATGTTTATTTATTAAATTTCAGGTTCCACTGAATCATGATTTTTTTTACAAAACAATGTATACCAGAAGTATTTTATTTTATTAAAAGTTATTGAATTATAATGTATAAATGGGGGGAGGGGAGGAGAGATAGGAGAGAGAGAGAGAGAGAGAGAGAGAGAGAGAGAGAGAGAGAGGGCAAGAGCGAAAGAATGGAAAGAGCGAGAGAGAGCGAGGGAGGATACCCGCGCGTATCCATGACGACGAGTGCTATGATATCCCGGCTATTCAGCACGGGATCAGCTGAGATCCAGGCTTATTCCGCACTGCCTCCTCCACTAACATCCCTGCTAAGCCCCTCTATCCCTTGTGGCCGCTTCAGAGAGACATCTCAGGTCTGACCGACTTCCACACATCTTCCTCGCAAAGATTGCCAACAGTAGATTCAATCTGCCACAAACGGATATTCCGCTTTATTTGCTCTCTTTGAAGCAACAAGGAACTACTAATTATAGTCAATATATCTTCATATAAAAAAAAGTTTTGAGCTTTCTCTAAGAAAAATTAAAATGTAGAGAAGATAAAGATTTTTTTTTTTTTTTTTT
>KZ807695.1:348764-366889 GCA_000696205.2 Oncopeltus fasciatus | reverse complement strand
AGTTCGATCCTCTCACTCATCTGCAGTTTTTCCTCCAAAGCGGCCCTGAAATTAAAGGTCTCTAACTCGGCCAAGAGAAAAACCCAAAAATTCAGAGCACTTACCTTCTGGGGATGCGTGGCAGCGGTGAGTGAACGAAGAGAAGTGGACTGTATTACGAATTGGAGGCGCATAAGGCGGCACGAAATACTAAAACTTTTATACTTTATATTTACTGGAAACAGAGTGGTTTCTGGAAACTGGAAGCAGAGTTCTCCAATGAGAGCTGGAAGCAGAGTGTCTCCTGTGAGAGCTGGAAGCAGAGTGAGAGTCGGAAGCAGAGTGAGAAAGAGGTAGGGGGACACTGCATTTAGGCGATAAGGGTCGCGAGTTCAGCCCTGTGCCGAGATTAGGGCGCTCGGGACTAATATAGGAGGATTACGGCGCGAACACTTATGTATTTCATGTATGAAAGTTATGAAAATAAATGACTAATTTCTTCATTCAAGCCGAAATCACCAATGAGAGTAAATGTAATGTCACTAAAGTTGGTACTAGTGCAACCTGAAAGATATAGGCTCTTTAAACTCAATCCTCTAATTGATCCTTCATAAATATATTTCCTAATTTGCACTTTATTCAATATTTATATTTATTTAAAACTGCACTTTTTTTAGTTAATATTTCTTATTACAATAACACAATAGAAATTAAAAAAAGTTTATTCAATCAATTCTGCCTTTAAACCCTCTTCGCTCTACTTTATTAGAGTGTTGACGAACGCAATCACTGGTCTGCGCAAATAAGCTCAATTACAGAACTTTAAATCCCAATTATAAAAGTAGAGAGGACTGCCAAACACACTTAGTTACATTCATACCTACTTAATGTAAATTACAATGACAACTATGAAGTTTACAATTGAAATGCAGAATCTTAAAGTATTAAATCTTAAAACAATGTTGTCATGACTTCCTTTCAGACTCCGTGGTCAATGCTACCTCCATATTTGTCTCACCACCATCGCCTTCTTACTTTGACTTTTTCCTTTTCATTATTCATACCTCAACCAATTTTTTTTCAACCAAAATAAATTTTCCAAGGGCACAATTATGGAACTTATTAGTGTTTTTCCTTATTAAGTGCCTAAAATGTTGTTTAAACTATGAGTATTAAATTAGGTTATATAATTATTTAGACACAAGTTTTAATTTTGTAATTTTATTTTTAATCTAAACAAGAAATTATTTATACATGGAATAAGGATAATGTAAGTATAAGATGAAATACTAGGTGCTTCAACGCCAAGGGCTACTAAGTGGTTTGTTAATTCTTATAATTTTAGTGACCAACTAATCCATTTCTTCTCTGTTCCTTTAAAATATCATTGCTGACATGAAGAACGCTATAGATGCATTCACAAACTGAAAAGAGTACAGAAAATAATCAATATGATTTAAATATTGCAAAAGAAAACATTCTTAATCTCAGGTGGTAATGACAACAATTAGGTGAAAAAGTTTGTTTCATATTTGCTTAAAGCAAATACCTTTACACACAAACACTCACACACAAGAAAATAAAATTTCTTCTATTTGCGCAATACATTTTATACATTGTAAGAATATGTTCTCTCATTTTAAATTTGCATCCCCTTAAATGTCTATTAAGTTACACTCCCTTCTATAGAACTTAATAGTATTTCTGGAAATTCTGAAAAAAAAAAGAAAAAAATTCAAAGATCCCCTTTTTGGATTGTACATTGATTGCAACGAAAAGATAAAGTGAAATGTTTTTGTTCCTAAGTGTTCTTTACAAAATATTTATTTTTATGAATATCCAAAGAATTATTGATAATGACATTCTCCCGTGAGATTTTATTATNTATAGATATATATTTGCTCTTGACAGCATCAGAGCTGATAGTTCACACTGACTACTTTGTCTATATATTTGTCTTGTATAAGTTATTACACTATTTTTATTTTATTTATTGTTATTATTCAGAAATTTCAGTTAAACATATTTAACTACTTGTATACAACAAATAGTAAATATTACACAATAGTTATATCAATTTTGTATTAGTATTCTTTCAAACTTTTAAATTATTTGTGTGTATTTTTCAACCCTGATAAAGAGAAAACATATTCACGAAATATTGGCCTGTATATTATTACAAATTAACTTACCAAAATTATCAAACATCTAAATTTATCTGAAAACTTGGTCGATAACTCACATATGATGTGTGCCTCCGGCTTTTCAATTTCATTTCGTCATTTACTCTTACTTAGTAATATTTGGAAGCCAAGTCCAACTTGGATTGGCTTCCCTCTTTAATGGTAGTGTACACATTCTCAATTTCTTAAGTAAGCTACTGACTTACGAGCTAGGTAGAATAGATTCCAATCTTCCTCCCTGAGCGGCATCAAATGATGCAAGGTAGTTTCTTTTTAGGCGAAACTAACCTACTGAGGTTCTTTCATTAAGCGTTCAAGGAAGCATACTTACAAGTGCTGCCTCTTGAAATGCGGCCTGGGCAAAGTAGAGCAGCCAGAACTTGAAATCCGACTCTTCCCTACCCGAGAAGACGAGTTCCCTGGGCGCGCCGAAGAAGAAGTGGAGGACGAGCGGCCTTACGGCGATGATTATGGCGATGTTGAAGGTCTGCAAGACCATCAGGTTCAGACCATAGCCGTGCCTCGACCAGCGCAAGCGGGACCTTATCTTTGATTCCATTTTTAAATCTTCAGCTGAGGTCAATCCGATATGCTTGTCGCACTCCTGTGCCAACCAGCGTATCTGAGGAGAAAACACAGAAAATATTTATAAAATTGAATTGATAACAGATAAAAATCAATAAGTCAGAATAATATTTATAAAAATAATAATCATACAATACTATTAAAGTTTATAAACATAGGTCTACATTATAAGAAATATCATTAATATTTAGAATTTTGGTCTCTCTTTAAAAACCTCTACATGGATTTCAACCCAAAATGATCCCGCCGGGTTGTTTGAATGTCTAACTATATAATTTGTTTTATATATTTAAAAAATAAAATAGACCAACTCACTCCGTTTCATAAATATTCTTCTAAATACGCATTTTTCGTAAAAATGACATACCAAAAAGTTAGAACACTACATTTTCCAAGAATAAGGAAGTTTTCATAATTTCAATTGCGAAAGATTAAGATAGTTTTCAATTAGGCCTTTATCTGAACCCCCTTTATTTTCTCTTTGGCTGATTTATTTTTTGCCATTTATCTTCATTCAACGATTTATTTCATTAACTTATATTCAATATTAAATTCATTATTAAAAACTACTGATATATATACAATGAAACACTCGCGGCTGCAATATATTTAAATTAAGAATAGGAGGAAGAAAGAGTGTAGTGAACACGCAAAAAGATAAAATTACAATGAGTAAAATTCGGGGAGACTTCTCGCTCTTCGTCAGTGAGGAGTGAAGAGAGACTGGGCTCTCTTTCTCTCTCTCTCTCCCTATCTCGTTTGGGGCTGGGATGGCTCACAACAGAGGACTACAGGAGGTTGAATCTGTTATGCTTAGCAAAAAAAAAGTTTTAGACACCAGATTGCCGAGAGACCTCAAAGACAATTTTTCATGGATTAGGGGAGAAAGGCATGCCGGAATGCTCCAGTTACCTACCTGTAGAACGGACATATTCAGGAGTGCATTCCACGTCGCTGCAACAAGGGAGCTAAATGCATTGCCACTTGAAGTGAAAAGGTAGTCGTTCTTCCGAAAGGCCTGCTTGAAACATTTTCTGGCTACCGACTAGGCAAGTACTTAATAGTGTTATTTATTTTTTAGTGATCATTAGGGAAATTTAAAATATAAGTATGTAGTCATAGAATGATATACCCATAAAATATTCATTTATTGTTCATTTATTTATATTATTATTGTGTATTTAATTTTATTACTTTGAATTTTTTGNTTTTTTTTTTTAATTCGTATTTTTTTTTCATCTACCTTGACCGAACCCCGAAAAAATCATCTAATAATTTAGACTCTAATATTAATGTTAGAAGAAGGATGTATTTTCCTTGTTAAGGGTAACAGGAAAGGTTATGAAGTGTAAATTTAGCCGAGCTCGGATGAAGATAAACGTGACGACTGAGAATGGCAAATCAATTACGGCTAGCTAACGTTACCTAATCGCCCAATTACATAACACTACCAGTTTCGTAATTATGTTCGAATTATAACTTGATTCAACCTCACATAGTGATAATGGACAGATACTAATGTGTCCATGGGATATATGGACTACCTTATGCGTCCCAGGATAAAGCACAAAACGTAACGAGTAACTTCTGGCAATGGACTATAATTTAGATAACTTTCTTACGGTTGATGAAACTAGAACCAAAACTAGTAATCAAGAACAGGTAAGATAAGGTGGGATAGAGAGTGCAGTGAACACACAAAAAGAAAAAATCATTGACGAAGGGCGAGAAATTATACACTTTGTGATTTTTCTTTTTGTGTCCACTGCACTTTCTATCCCACATATTTTTGATTAATATGTATCTCAGCCGCTAGTGTTTAATTTTCTATGTATACTTTATATATATATATATATATATATATATATATATATATGTGTGTGTGTGTGTGTGTGTGTGTGTGTGTGTGCTTTTTCTATGCCTTAACAGTTAATATCTATAAAATATTTTCAAAAGACGTGTTATGTTACCAACGTGAATAACATGATATCTTTAGAAAAGTGATACATTTTAATAATTTTTAGTAATCTCCTTAGAAAATTTTTAAATACAATTTGGAAACTAGAGTTATTGGTGAGCTTCATTCCATTCTTTTACCTATTTTCTTGGTCCAATCGATCCCTGTGATGGGAAATTACCTTTGGAACCTTATAGAGAATGGTCCAGAGTATGCCGCCATAGAAGTAGGAGAGGACCTGGAAGTGCAGGACGAACCGGACGTCTTCGCAGACGGTGAAGAGCAGCATGTAGCTGATGTAGAAGGTGTTGAAGACCATCAGGATGGCGAAGTAGACGGCGAGGAGGTTGTAACCGTCAGGTGTGACTCCACAAAGAAAGTGCCATCGTTTCATGTGCTCTACACAGCTGTTGTCAAAGCCCCACATGCTGTTGCGCATGAGCCCCTTTAGCGTGTCCATATTGCTGTCTTGGAGGATGGTCTTTTGCCAATAGGGACAAGAAAACCTACCCCGAAGGAATGCCTCCTACCCTCGCAAGTATTGCATTATTCATGCTAATCGAGCTCTCCAAATCCCATACACTTAAACGCAGCCACACCTGCCATTAGTCCTATAAAACTGTCATTTGAGTCTATAAATTGTTGTTTTTTAAAACACACGCTTTCCCCTCTATAATGAGCAAATTTAAGGGTAAGTACCCTGGAAGACATCCTGGAAGGTTCCATAATTTATACATCCACTCTCTGCAGTAAATTAAACTACAGTAATAACAATAAATGACTAAATTTGAGATTTTTGAACTCTTGACATTTAAGACAAATTTTCCCTCTTTTTTGCGTGTGCCCGCGTGTGTTTGTATAAATTCCAAAGAAATGTACCTACTAAGGTTTTTTATATTAAAAATGTATTTGATATTTTCTCCAATATGGCGTACTAGTCACCAAAATGATAATCACACACACAAAAAAGGAATGTATATGTGCGTTGGGAGGGGTATTTACTGATAGTTCAAACAAAATAAGGTAAACTAATAAAAATAAATAGCGAAACAAGTAAGAACAAGAAATTGACAATCTACTTACCACAATTTTCGGCTTTCCTCGGAGCGACGGATCTGTCTAAATTTGGGAGAATGCTCTGTGTAAGTTTGTCTTTTTCGCGAAATTTGTACAACTCTGTCATGAATACCCAGAAT
This sequence comes from Oncopeltus fasciatus, assembly GCA_000696205.2. Taxonomy (NCBI): domain Eukaryota; kingdom Metazoa; phylum Arthropoda; class Insecta; order Hemiptera; family Lygaeidae; genus Oncopeltus; species Oncopeltus fasciatus. Next base: position 360,989 of record KZ807695.1, on the reverse strand, counting down.
CAGTCTTTTTGCTTCTGGAAATTTCAATGGAATTCGCTAAAGATTTTGTATCCATTGCTTTCAACCCATATATACAACGAATCAACCCTTCTTATCTGCAAGGGTTCAATCGGCCTTTGGTTTTTAAAGTCAACACTTCTTCCCAACAACGTTTGGAACATGCATCGTATCCTAGAGTGTGTCACTGGCAGAAGGTAAGGCAAGGGAAAGAGTGGGGAACTTCTAGTTTTAGGATATATTTCGGCCTGAGGCAGATGAGCTTACACGAAACCTATCATGAATATTCAATGAAACAATACTTATTGTGGCGGCGTTTTCGCTGGTTAGAAATTAGTAAATAATAATAAATATTTAATATTGNATGCACAAAAAGAAAATGAGTGCTGCACTAGAAAAAAACAATGAAACTCAGAACTAATAAAATACCAATTAATTATTATAAAATTAAAAAATAAACAAGATACAGTTTTGCAGTTCCTGATACTCAATTTTACAGAGAGAAGATGTTGAAATAGATGGGATTTGAAGGATACGAGCGAGGAAGAGTAAGGAATATTTAGAGGGATCGAGTTCCAGAGCATGGAGGACTGAGGAGGAAGGAACGACTAAATGCAGCGGATTTGTAAGGGGGAAGATAAAGGTCGGAATGTCGAGAACGGGTGGAGCGGGAAAGTAAGGAGGATTTTAAAGTTAAAAGATCATAGAGGTAGGGAGGGGAATGGGAAAATATGACTTGATAGAGGAGAGGACCAAGGAAATATTGCCTACGGTAAGATGGATACAACCATCCCGACTCGGAGTACAGCTTTGTAACATGGCCGCTCCTTGGAGGACCGAAGACAAACCTGATGAAACAGTTTGGCAGAAGCTTAAGCCTACCCTCTAGTTCTCCGGTAAGGCCCCCCATAAACAGCGCAACCATAGTCAAAATGGGGGAATATGAGTGAGGACACAAGGAGATTACGGGTTTTACGAGACAGGAGATTGTAGGAGAGTGGCGATATTGTTGGAGAGTGGAGAAAAAGCGACGGGAAATCTTTGAAATATGAGGTTGTCAAGAAAAGGTTTGGTCTAGGATATTGCCAAGGTTTTTGAGAGAGGAATGAAAGAAAATTGGGCGCTGATTAATTGTGAAGGGAGGAATAGTAGGGAGCGATGTTAGCAAGGATCTAGATCCAAAAACAACAGCCTGAGATTATTTTTGACATTCAGAGAAAGTTTTTTCAAAGTCCAGGAACATATTGAATTTTGGTCTTCTTGAATTTTTTGAATGTCGGTTTTTAATTCTTCTGAAGGGAAGGACTGGTAAATTTGGGTATCATCTGCTTAAATGTGATAGGAACAGTGTCTAATGGAAAGGTTGAGATCATTAATATAGGCAGAGAACAGGGTGGCAGAGTTGCTCTGCGGGACCCCAGATGTAATAGGAAGAGGGGGAGATAAAGGTGCTTCGGGGATAGAAGGTACTTGGGATCGGCCTGACAGGAAGGAATGAAAAGGGCAGATTTCTTAAATACCTTTCTTTCTTGGAGAGAGACAGGTATTTAAGATTAGACAGTAGACGGGAGAGATCAGTCATATCAAAAGCTTTTGCGAAATCAAGGAGAACAAGGATTGAGATTTTTCTTTGATCAATCGTAGCATGGGTGTCAGAAGTTATTCTTAGGAGAGTGGTCGGGGTAGAGAAGCCATGGCGAAAACCGGATTGGAAAGAATCTAGGAGCTTTGCATTTTCCAAAAAAAGAGGACATTTGTTTCTGTACCAACTTTTCTAAGGCTTTTGCAAGGATAGGGTGAATAGATATGGACGGAAGTTATTGAAGGAAGAGGGATTGGGAATTTTGGTTAAAGGTTTAACTATTGCTTGTTTCCAGGAATTAGGAAAGACTGAGGTCTAGGTAGATACATTTTCCTAAAACATAATAAAAATTAGGTGAAGTATTTGAAGGTCCTAAAGAGGCGTATTAGAATGCGAAACAATTTGGTCAATAAAGAAGTAGTTTTAGAGTTTTGTGATTTATTTTTTAGTCGTATTGCTTAATTGTAATATAAATATACCGGCTCACAAAAGATTAAAAATAAATTATCAAGTAATGTTAAATGGAATATTTTATCCCATAAAAAAAACCTGATATTTTGTTGTATAGCTAGACAAATTGTATATTTGTATAATATTTTCTGTCATTTATCCTCTATAAAATTAAAAAAAAAAAAAAGGGAAGGTAGTGAGGACTTTTAAAACGAGAACCTGAAAAACCGAAAATTCCACCGACCCCGATCATGCAGCTATCAAAATCTACCGAACCTCTTTCAGGACTTTGAGTGTGAAGCTTCCAATGAGCTTTATAAAACATAGCATTTAAAAAAAAAATTGCATTCTATATCATATTTAGTGTGGAAAATTGTATACTTTATTTTAAAGATAAGTCCTTAGGCGTGTCAACCTACCGCTCCATAGGTCTGGAGTGTGGCAGCGCTGCCCCCTCTGAAGAGAGGTACGAGAGGTTGTCTGGTTGATCGTTGTCCGATGATAAGGAGCTGTTTGATAGCGGAGTTTGGGAGCTCTCGCCAGTCATTCTCGTAGATAGACAGTAGGATCTTGTCACTCTGAAAGTAGTGGAAAGTTATGAAAAGCGACACTGGATTCAAAATTCATTTCCATTCGAGACGAAGGAAAAGTCCTAAGAGGATTTCGTTAAAGATGGATATGTATAAGAATAAATAACCTATTTGATCTCGTAAGCCCTTGAGAGCTCCTTCTTTCGCTGTCTCCTGAGTGCTAAGAGTAGAATCCTCTCATTATCTCACCCAACGGTCCGTGTCCTCTGCAAGACTCTTCATCGTCGTCCTGGTGCTTCCTATGCCAAGCCACTTTCCGGTCCGCGTGCATATACGCTGGCCTCAAGTTCACCTCCCATTCTAACCTCTCAACCAATCCATTTTGCTGCTCTTTACCATCAGCTATTCAACAGAACAAAATCCAAGCTCCACCCTGCATCCTTTTATTTCTTATAAGTTTTGGACAGTTCTTCATAATATTTGTAGAATTTTAGCAGATTTCACTTAAATAAATCTAGCTATATACGATGGCATCATGATGCAAACAAATCTTTAAAGATCTAACATTGGAAAAATAAAAAATATGCACAATAGTAAGACTATGCACATAAGAATATGTAATGATATATTTTTATTCGTATATATATATATACTTCTGTAGGCTTTCCAAATTCGGGTTTTAAGCTTATTTTTTTAAACTGATGAATAAGTATTAGGCTTTAATTGGAAGTGGGAGGGAGGGGAGGGGTAGAGAAATACTAAATTGAAAAATTGTCATTATCTCTGTTTCTCTTAGATATTGTAAAGTCATAATAGGATATGTTACGTGTAAAATGTAATTTTCTACCTTCAATTAGACTTATAACTTAACAAAAATGCATACTTATGAAAGGTGGGCTTTAAGAAGAAAATATGAATAACAAAAAAAAGTGTAAAATACAATAATATACTACTTATAATAAAAATAACAAAATTAACACTTGTGACCAAATTTGGTATTTTGGTTTTATATTACTAGCTGTTAAATAAATTAAATTTTAGTTAAAATAAAATTAGCTCGTGTGGGGATTGGCTGAAGTCGAAAATTTATCTTCGTTTATATTTTAGCAACGAAAAAGTCTGTTGTGCATAATAGATGCAACATATAATTTTCTAAAATTTATGTTATTTTATATTTTTTACAAAAAACGCTCATTATAGAAGAAATGTAGCTCAGAGCCATGTGGTCTTATATTTTATGCTTATTGCTATCTCTGGCTTCTATGTTATAATTAGCCATTTACTCTCATTTAGGTCTATCTTGATGAAACATGCTTAGTGTTTTGCAGCCCTTGGGAAGGGCGAACTTTTGTTTGTTTAGCTAGCCTCTAAAATTTTGGACTAAATTTATCGCTCTACTAGTGTAAAACTCCAGTTTACTGCCGTAAATTTTAAAACAAATAATCGCAATTTAACTCATGTCTATCATTTTTGTGTCCAATGAAACTGCTTCCTGTCAATTTGAAGGAGAAAAAAGCCTAACCAGGAAAGGCGTTTCTTTCCTTTTTAACATTATACATAATTAAAAATTAAAAAAAGTTTTCTTTTAACTGTTTATCCCTTGATGACCTAGGAGAATATGAAAATGTTTCAGAGGCAACCCTGAGCACAAGGCAGGTCTCGGAATGTGTATATATTACTGACTGAATTCTGCCTCTATGATCAAAAGCAAGGCAAAGATAATATTTCAGCAGCCTAATCCAGCATCTTCAGACTAATGCAAGAAACGACTCCTCTTTGGTGGACTCTCCAATTCAAAATTCGGAGTCTCCTTTGAAGTTCATTCCCCGCTTCTTAAATTCTCTAAACCTCCTTCTTTACCGGCTTCTCCCTCTCACACCCTTCCACTGCAACCCTTGTTTTTAGTATTCTGATGGCCGCCTGGTGAAAAGTACTTACTCATCCTACAGAGAGGATCCCTTCGTTTAATCTCTAGGTTCTTATCTTATTAATTATTATTTTGTATATAATGTCCTGATCTCGTTACACTTAAAAAATGATTTTGTTTACCAATGTGCATCAAAAGTGTATTTTACTCTTCTTAATTTACTTTTATTCTTGCAGAGAATATAAACAATATACCATAATTACTTATAGTTTATTGTTATTTAGATCTGTTAGATATCAGTCCTGATGATGGCTTACAAAAGAAACTGAAACGTTGGCTTACAAAAATAAAATAATCCACATTATTCTGGCGTATTGTATGCCATTTGCTGTGTTTCTCGACAGTCAACTATTAAAAAATATTCATAAACTTTATTTTTTTAGTTGTGGTGTTTAATCCCACATTCATTTTTAACAATTAATGTAAGCGTTTTTGCACGGATAGCAGGAGATCCAGGTTCGAGTCCTGGCTGGGACAGTTTAGATTTTTATTCTATTCCCTTGCATTCATTGATTAAATCTTCATGTTAAATTTGTACCTTTTTTTAAAAATTCACATTAGTGAAACTCTTTTAAATTTAATATTTTTTAACAAAAAAAAAATCAAATACCTCAACTGCTATGTCATTTAAACATAGACATAGATAAAATAGATAACTTGTTTCTGCAGCAAATTCTGGAAAAACACCATAATCTGGATTTTCCTAAAAATGAAAAAAAATTCACGAGAGAAGAGGGACAAGACGTCATTTACTAAGTTATATAGTAAAGTGAAATATGGTGCTTTCAACTCGACTCGACTAAGGCTTCGGTAAGTGATATACAAGCAGCGATAGTTGGGGAAAGTTCATGTCTGAGTTATAGTAGAGCTCGCCTCCAAGTTTACTCACGATCGTGACGCCAAGTTTGGGGGGCTTGTATACGACAAACTTTTAAAATGGGATGGCGTTTTTTTTTAATGGGGATAAAATAGGACCATCTATAGGTATGTTTTAATAGAATGTTCAGAAAGACATAAAAATTTAATCCTATTGTATTACTCCTGAATAATGGTGATTTCTAATAGAGTCTTTCTTTTCGGTGAACTGTAAGGGAGTCATATACGGTGAGTTGTGTGCGTCTATTGAGATCATTCTCATGACAGATTTTTTAAAACTTTTTTCGATGTTTTTTCCAATTATATTTATTCAGCACCGAGATTTATAGTAACTAANACCATCTTCTGTTGGCGAGCGCTTTCGGACATTGTCCATCTTCGTGGCCGAATACATGCGTTTACTGTCACTGTCTGTATTCAACTCTATATATTCTATATAATACAGACAGTGACAGTGAACGCATGTATTCGGCCAGAAGATGGACAATGTCCGAAAGCGCTCGCCAACAGAAGATTTGCAGAAAAAGTTGCAGAAACCAATGAAGACGGATAGTAGAAGGTATGATAGTTCTATATTTATTGGTGGTGGAAATAACCTTTTAGATTATTTACCATATTTTTAAAGTTCAATGTTTCACTATCACAAAATAATTAGCAACAAACTTTCTGAATTTAAGGAATTAGAAATCATTTTTAATAAAAATTTGTATCAGTATTCCTCTTGGTTTTATTTTTAATGCTAATTGAGTAGCATTTGTGCTCATGATAGTGTAAATTATATATTTTTTCATAGTTTTTAAAATATGACGATAATTAAAACTTACTTTTGCTAATGCATTTCTCGAAATTGAAATTGACCCAAGAAGTCCGAAGTAAATAAAATAGAATAAAGATCCACTGACATCTTTAAATCCCGAGAAAATCCTGAAATATAAAAATATATGAATAATAATATCTTTATTATAATTAATGCTCGTATATGTGTAACATTATTGTTTCTCGATTGTTGTGACGTTTGATTTTAAATGTGTTTGATTGATTTAATAAGTTTATGTTTTATATAGTTTTTATAATTGAATTAGCAGAATTTAACACAGGATACGTCCGTTTTTCATGTAAATGCAATATGATAATTTATTTTTATTATTAACGAATAACTAGTAATAAATATGAGTTTTCAGAATCCACTTATACTTCACAAAGGGATATCACAGGGGGATATAATTTATTTTGACTGTAAGAGCTTATGCTTTCTGAAAGTTACTTATTACTTAAAACATGTAACACTTGAAGTTATTGCATTTAAGAAAAGTAAGTAATAAATATGTAAAGAATCGATGGAGTTCTATCAATTAAAAAACTAATTATGACAAAAATCCATTGTGAATTGAAGTAGGTTTTCACCGTGAATTAGATCAGAAAATTTGCGTGAGCAATTCCAAAATGATTTTAAGTGTTGTCCAATTTCGACAACATATAAAAATTTAGTTTCGTTCGTGAATCACATGATGGTCATGCTGTATTTAGCCCTGAAGTAGCCATCACATAATGAGTGAAAACTTGGCAAAAAAAACAACTTTCCATGATGGTAAAGCCCTGAAGAAGTATTTGGGAATATAATTTAATTTTTTTAAAACAACTTCTGCATAATTTTTCGAAAATTTTGGGATTTTAATTATTATTTAGTGAGTTACAACCATCCACTTTTTAAAGTGCTTCAACCCTGTTTAACTGCCCATAGATGTAAATACACCTGATTTTCGATATAAAAAAAAATTTAGCCTCTCTTTATTGACTATATGTTGTATTTATATTGTATATACTATATGTAGCCTTTCTTGGATCATTATCTTTATTTCTGACGTCATTTTTATGCCCGTTCACCTTATGTTTGATTCCCGTAAATATGTTGCTAACCATTGTTGGATTGTTTTGTATAATTTCATATACTACAACATACTAACACTACTACTTTATGTGTGGTCATCAAATTTCTTCATTGATGATTTTAGTACTTTCAAAGCGAAATGAAACAATTATTATTGTAAAGAATATAAGTTAAAAAAAATTTATTTTCTAACTTTAATTCATGGCTGTCCGCCATTATAGTCAGGTTCACTTTTACGCTTACAGCCCTCTCGGTTATTACAATGACAAATATATTTTTATAAATAAAAGGCACATTTTAGAAGTTACTTAGCGATTTGAACAATTAGGAGTGGAGATTTACCCATACTGGAAATTTTAGTTTTATGCCCGGAATATGTGATTAGTTGTTTTTCGAAACGGAATTTGACACATGGCTTTTAAGTATAAAAGAAAAGGCTAAGATCGTTATATAGAAAAATCAGAAAAATAGAGTAGTAGATAGACCTAAAATATCAAATGTGAGTATTTTTTTTTTTTAAAGTAGTGGCTGAAATATTTAGTTCAAAGTTTATGGAACTCAACAAAAATATATTTTTTTTCTTATAGTATTTTTTCTTTTTTTGTGTGTGTTTTGTGTTTTGGATTGCCTCTTTTTTCAACCACTTAGAGTTAAGGATTGATGGGCTATCTAGTGTTTCTCATCTCATTCTAAACATCTATGGCTCAGGACAAGCTTTTATTTATAAATAAAAGATTGTCCTAGGCGGGATTTGAACCCAAAGCGTCAGGATTGCAAGACGCGAACGGATCCCCTGATCTACCCTGGCGCAGTTATCCTTAAACATCTACTGAGTTATGGACATTTTTTTTTTTAATTTCTATTAAACTTACGACAGAATTTGCTGGTAATGCATAGCGCATTGGGTGATTCTGCGATTGATGTCTTTAGTTCGCTGTACGCCAGAGAGGTTGGGGTCCGGCCTGAGCTCACTCAAAGCGAAGTTGAGGAGCTTGTACTTGCAGTAGATGTGGTAGCAAATCCTCATCTGCAGCTGGTTACTGGTGAGGACGAAAATGGCCGCGCATGCCATGAAGGTCGACTCCACCAGGTAGGTGATCCAGAAGGTCAAGGCGTCCTCCTCGGTCCCCGTGAAGATGTACTCCCTGGGCGCCCCCTGCAAGAAGTGGGCAAGGAGTGGTCGGAGCGAAATGAAGAAGGCGATGGTGTACACTTGCTTGTTCATGTAGTTCGCCCCAAAGTGGAGCTTGCTCGAGCGTAAACTCACCACCAGTCTGTAGTACTCCTCGCGGTACCTGTCAGAACTCATTGAAAATATTATATGTCCTGCCGAAAATATTACACGATCTACCAATATCTTAATTATATTGCAATTAATAATCATTCATATGAATTATTATAATTCTTTCACAAACACTACTCTTTATTATTTTTTTTTTATTGTCATTTCTACTGGAAATACTAATTATTTTCCTGAAGAATTTAATTTCCTGGCAGAAAAAAAATTTAAATTAAGACGCGAGCCTACAGAAATAAGAAGTTACTTTCATTAATTTCTCTTATTTTATTTTTATTTTGTATTTTACGTTTTTTAATATGACATAAAATATTTTTAACCATTTCGTCATCTGCCTAGTGAATATTGATATAATGTCTGATTACTAATACACTTTCCTCAAGAAAATCAATCTCTTTAATAAAACTAGTAAAAAATTCCATAATATATTCACCGACATTGTTAGCGTAAGCCATTGGCCGTTTAAACTATAAAAGTATATAATTACAGCAATCAAGAACAGGTGGGATAGAGAGTGCAGTGCACACACAAAAAGAAAAAATCACATGGAGTAAAATTTTCGGGGATCTCTCTCTCACTCTTCGTCGGTGAGGAGTGAAAAGAGGCTAGACTGTGGGTTTTGTGTAGCGGAAGGAACTCAGAGGAAAGGAAAGGCGATTGGGTTTTCCCTAATCCTCTTATTTTGGCAATTGATGCCAGGTCTTAAAGTGGCTTTGAGAATGTCGATAAAGGCGCACTCTCTCGTCTTCAGTTGCAAATCTGAAGCCGTATCGGGAAGTTGTTCAATCACACACACACTTATATATATATATACATAGCGCTCTTGCGTGCGCAATTTTTAAAGTAATAAAACCAAATTTAGTAATCAAGTATTTTTGCCGTTGGATGAATTCGTCAATGGCTGAAACCGGTAGTGTGAAGTGGGGGTTTAGTGGAAGACTTATATTTATAATGAAATTTATAAACGTAATATCTTAGTTATTATACAAGCGTTCCGAAAATATTTATAGCACAAAATCGGTTTAAAATTTAATTTTATAACGTTAATATTTTATTTGTGAAATTAATCAGGGTTTCGATCAAGATGAGAAAATAAAATACACCAAAATATTTAGGTAATTTTTTTTAATAATCTACCAATATTTAGAGAAATAGAAAATAATTCGTCTCTATTACATACCTCAGCTTTTAGTCGATTAAATTATTAGCATTGTAATAATGTGTGTTGGTAATATATTTTAGCCCTGATGATGACTTAGAACATTTGAAGAAGAGTAGAAATGTTGGAAAATGATAAAATAATTACTCGAAACTCTGGTTTATTTCGTTTCCTTATCCTGGCTGAAACTCTAACAATTTTGCACGAAATACTCGACTTCCAACTAATCACCAATCATGTTGATGTTCTACAGGATTAAAAAAAAAAACCCTTATATTAAGAAAGATATTTAAGAATTTAATTTCGAGTGATGGGCGGATTTCTTATTTTTGTAAAATAGACACGAAATTTGTTACTTAAGCTTTTAATAGCTAACAATTGAAACAGTTTATTTAGGTATTAAATTGGTTGATGAATAAGGTGGAGGAGGATTAAAAGGAGACTAAAAGTTATAATCATAATATCTTCGTAGATCATTGTGTTAAGAAAAAGTTTATAGAACCTAATAGATGTGAAATGTAATTTTCTAACTATTTCATTCTATAACATTTTAACGAAAAAGAATTGTTAAAGATTTTTATGAATATAACCATAAATCTAGGAATGGTGAATAAATTTCCATTTTCTTCCTAGCCACTCTAAAAAAAATCTCGGTAGTCATACTTTTGATGCTAATTATTCTTTCTGGCTTATAAATAAATTTCCCATATTTTTCTTTGTTATTTATATCCATCTTCCTTTATGGGAAATCTTCTTAGATTTTGAAGCTTCCTGCTCCTTTAATTTCTTATATTTGAAAACTTGGTGTAATTTCAACCACTTAGGATTATGAGAAGAAGGGCTATCTACAGGTTGCCACCTCATTCTAAACTTCTATGGCTCAGGAAAAGTTTTTATTTCCCCACAAAAGCGTACCCTGATTCCCCTTTGGTCACATTTGATATATTTCTTACCCTTCAGATAACGTTTTAATGAGACAATACTTGTGCTTGATAGCATTACGTAATTTTGCATAACATGATGAGTAAATAAATTGTACATAAATTGGCGATATTGGACATCCTTATAGTTATTTCGATTTAAATTTAAAACTACCCTTGGAGTGTTAACGGACCTTTTAGAAGTAAGGCCTACGAAAGTGTCACAGTCACGAGCCATCTGCATCATCTTGGCGTACTTGATGAGCGGCGTTAGCTGGCTCCCTACGTAGAAGTACGAGAGTGTGACGAAGTGCAGGACCTTCGGGGTGTCCTCTTCGCTGCAGGAGAGGAGCCGACGAAAGATAATGACGAGATTCACCAGGATTGCGGAGCACTCGGCCCAGAAGACCGGAGTGTAGCCCTTCTCGGCCCTTCCTATGTACTTGTACCATCTGGTGAGGTGGTTGAAGCAATCGTTCGGGTCAGCCATGTCTGAAGACCGAATGCAATGGGGTTGGGCACGAAGTAAAGGATATCAGAGGGTTTAAACTTTCATACTTCCGAAGGTAAGTGTATTCAAGGACATTCGGTAATTCCTGGTTTGTACTGAGATAAATAATGTATTTGCATTACTGTAGCACACACATATCTATCCACGTGCTTCTGTTACAACATGCAATTGAATTCGAAGAGCAAACGAATAATTAAATGCGTTCCGTTCTATTTGCTTGTTGTTACAATTTTATTTCACATTTCAAAATTACCCTTTGGGAATAAAAATCGATAAATATTTAATCATTTCATTGCTATCTGAGTGGCTTATGAGATTTCCTAATATAATGAAGAAGAAAAAACAAACACTAACAGCGTTCTTTAGTAGTTGTTTAAGCGAATTCCAAAAATATGTAGCAAGCTATTAGGTTTGTTCTCTAAACAAAATTTTGGAAATTTGATATTTCTCGCTTCTATACACAAAACAAAAAGCCAAGTTCATAATTGACAGAAATTTGCCAAAAGGGAGTGACGTTTAGAGGTCAACCATATTTAAAATCCCAATAGTATGAATACAAATATTAGTTTATTTGATTTATTTTTATTATTTTAAATAGTTTTACTATGTATTATATATAATACAATAATAATAATAATAAACCTATTCAATTCAGCTATTATTATTAATATTAAATAATGAATCTGAAATTGAGTTTTCCATCATTTATGTCCAGCGAAATTTTTCTAAAAGTGCACAATAAGTGTGATTTTTAAAGCAAGGAAGAAAGGAAGCAAAGACGAAACACACACCCACCCCCCAAATCAACAACTATCTAATGTAGGCCTCTGGAAAATAGCCTCATCATTTTGTTAGTTATGGGTGCTTTTGAGATGATAAAGTAATTTTAGTTGTTTATTCTCATTTGAATCCACCTTAATGAAAGATAAGAAATCTGTGTAGCTAATGCAGCTAATATATGTCTGACTTCATGACATATGCCAAGGCGCGCGCGCGTATGTGTGTGTGAATATATATAAAACCTCTAAGGGCAATAAAATAAATGTAAAAAGATAAGTATAAGGGAAGTTTTATATATATATATAGTG
>KZ807695.1:325096-341997 GCA_000696205.2 Oncopeltus fasciatus | reverse complement strand
GTCCCTCCTTTTAGAAACATTTGTTACAGTATACGTATTAACCCCCGCTGCTCTTTATAGAAGTATTTGTTTTAATGTAGATACCCCTCGCCACTCCTTCTAAAAGTATTTTTCACAATGTAGTAATCCCTCGCCTCTCTTTCTAGAAGTATTTGTCAAAATATAGTAACCCCACGCCCTTCTTTTTAGAAGTATTTGTCACAATATAATAAGCCCTCGCCACTTCATTTAGATTTATTTTTCACTCTATAGTCACCCCTCGTCCCTCCTTTCAGAAGTATTTGTTACAATATACGTATTAACCCCCGCCGCTCTTTATAGAAGTATTTGTTTTAATGTAGATACCCCTCGCCACTTCTTCTAAAAGTATTTCTCACTATACATTAATCCCTTATCTCTCTTTGTAGAAGTATTTGTCAAAATATAGTAACCCCACGCCCTTATTTTTAGAAATATCTGTCACAATATAATAAGCCCTCGCCACTTCATTTAGATTTATTTTTCACTCTATAGTCACCCCTCGTCCCTCCTTTCAGAAGTATTTGTTACAATATATGTATTAACCCCCTCCGCCCTTTATAGAAGTTTTGTTTCAATGTAGATACCCCTCGCCACTTCTTCTAAAAGTATTTTTCACAATGTAGTAATCCCTCGCCTCTCTTTCTAGAAGTATTTGTCAAAATATAGTAACCCCACACCCTTCTTTTTAGAAGTATTTGTCACAATATAATAACCACTCAACTTTCCTTTTAGAGATATCCATGTTTTAAAGATATCTTATTTAAAATATTGTTACAATAGAGTACTTATCGTTATTCATTTTAGGACTGTATAACCAGTAAATTGTCCCTCCCTCATTTCTTTGAAGTATTTTTCCCAACAAAATATCCTTTAACTACTTCTTTTAGATATACTTAAATATGGGAACTGTTTTGCTTAATCTTTTTTAAGTATTTTTCATTGATATTTGACAAAAAGTTAATATGGTAATTTTTGTTCAAATTCATTATGATAGATCTTAAAAATTCCCGTTTAATTTTTTTCTAACTAAGCCCGGATCATTTCTGACGGACAATTTATAANAACAAAAAAAGAGAACAAATTAATTTTTTTGTTGCCATTCATACACTCAATATTTTTTAATTTACTTTTATACATTTATTTTATTTCTCTTTGAGGTAACATATTATTACCTGTCTAGAATATTTTAAGCCCATAGGATCGTTACTTTATAAAATTTCTTCTTTTAATTCATATTTCCACTATTATTTCTGTAAAAAAGAATAATTTAACTTAATTATAGTTCATTACTGTTAAATACTAGATTATATATAAGTTAAAATATATGTTCATTATTTGAATTGAAGTTTAGTTAAGTTGACACTTTTTACATCACAGGCGCAGGCTAATATTCGATTAGTATTCATACATTCTTATAACTGGTTTTAATAAAAAATGGCGTTTCACAATAACCCCCATTCCTAATGGTCTGACTCTGCTTAGTAAAAGAAAATGCTTATGAGTGTGTATTGCAACGACGATGGGAAATATTGTTTTGTTTAAATGAAAGTTCCCTTTCAGAAGGAATAATGTATTGCGGATAAAGTTTGGATTTCAGATAAGCTTACATTTCTTATTATCCCATTTATTATCCTAGAGGGTGGGAGGGTGGGAGAGAGGAGGGGGTGGGAAGATAAAGATGTGAAGAGAGAGGTTCAGAGAGAAAGATAGATAGCTGTTATTGTTATGCTGTAATTGTTAAAACTCTGACATTTAGCTGATTAATACTAATAGTGATTAAGTTAATAGCATATGTGCTAGAGGCCAGTCAAGCAGAATCAGCAGTGCAACAGCTGTGGGCACCTATTTGTACGGTTATGGCCCCGATGTAATTTGGCCCCTCAAACTCATGTGTGACTACAAAGGCTATCGGATACTTTTCGACCAGCCCCAGAAAGACAGAAACGTCTTGGAAAATTTAAATGAGTAATAAATTGGAAGTAACGCTGGTCTGGCTTGCCGATAAGTCGGAGGGATGAAGGATAAAAAGGGAGATGAAAGATGAAAGAGAGAAGGGGAAGGAGAAAGGATGAGTAAGCTTCAACAATAACAGATTTGTCTAGAACTTACAGGGAACAAGAAACCGCCTTGGAAATTAAATATGGAACAGACTCAAGTGTAGAATATTGTGTAGCTGATGCATTAATTGAACCTCAATTATCATAATGAATTAATACAATGTATTTAAACTTGGACACACATTTAGGCCAGTGACCAAACTCCAACAAATCAAAATGTTATGCTACATCTTCATCTAATTTCTGAAAAAAAAAAAAGTTCTATATTTCAATAACAAAATAGCCGTATATATGTTAGTGATATGTAGTTATCAAAATAAGCAAAGTTATCAAAATCTATTATGAAATAAAATAAGGAGAGTATTAAAAATAACTAAACAATTAAAATAAATTGTTTATTTTATTTTATTATTGTGAAAGGAGATTAATAAGATTGTTATTATTCAAATTTTTTTTATTTTCCCAAACGCTGAGCTATGCTTTTAAAATGTGTTCTAAGTTTATTTTCTTTTTAAGTTCGTCGTATATGTTTAGCGTAAAATGAGCGGATGTCCCTTGGTTCTTCAAGATGGACATAAATAAGAGTAAATCCTTATTTTATTTCACAAGCTGAAAAAATTAGTAAAAGTAAAATAAAGCAGTACAACGACTGTACGGGAAGGGAGAATGTCCAAATTTACAGTTACTTTATTAAATGTTAGCTCTTCTTTTTCAAAGAAATATTAGAAACACTTATTATTCGAAATATTACCTTTATCTACTAATTAGTGAAAGGCGAAAGGTCAAAAATAAATTACAAAAATTCTGAAAACAATTATTTATTGCCCGGCTAGTTATATTTTAATATTTATTTTTTGGCAAAATCAGATGAAATGTTTAAATNTATATATATATATATAGCTATCGATAACTCTAAAACTAACATTTTGCACTCTACAGCAAAATTAGGTGCACACTATTTATTCTCAACAGACTACGAAGTGGCCACGCTAAAACCAAGACTACCTTGTAGTACAAGATGGGACTAGCAGAGTCACCAAAATGTGTAACATGTAATGAAAATAAAGACCCCATACACATGTTCACGAGCTGCAGGAAACATGATAACTTTAAATTGGGGAAGACTTTCAAACAATCCTGATGCAAAACATATTAGCGGACCTAAAGAAAAATTTAACATTCTAGGCCGATCACAGCTTAATCTCTCACTGCTTATGTTCTTATAAATATATCATTAATAATATCAATTATATTTAACCAGAATAAAAATTATCTACCCATTAAAAAACATGGGAATAAATCTATAAGAATTATTTAAAATTGTCATATTATTGTTATTTAAATAGGAAGTAAATTTAAAATTTTGTTTTGAGATAAATGGTAATGACCTCTTTCTAATAATAATATGTATATTATGTTAAATATATCTATTTGATGAACTATAACTGTAGTGTAGAACATGTTTAGATAATGAATAAATAATTACATTATTTTAGAATGCATCTGTTGATGAAGGAAGATCATTCTGCAAGAAAACTACAAGTTTAAAGAGAACTTTAATGTGTGTTTAAATATCTAGACACCTACAGTGCTATAAATGGTTTTAGACAGTGCACTGTTCTCTATCTAATGTCAAATTTAGCTATACTATTTATAAATTGACTGTACCAAAATGAAAATCAATATTTAATATTTTGTTTCTGTACAGACATCCACTTTTCTTGATTGTTTCAGTTTTATGACTCAAAACACTATTTATATAATAATACCACAGTAAAATACAGCACGATTGTTTTCAAATTGGAGTGGAGGGGACGTCTTTACAACGATGTGCTTATTTACATTGTGACACATAACCGACTAAGAAGGTTACACACAGAACGATTCTGAACATCGGAAGATATGATCCACCAAATAATAAGAAAACGTTCAATTTTATTTTACAGTTTTAAGTACATATTTTTTTTTTTAGTAAATTAATAGGTCTATTATTTATTGTGAAATTAAAAATCTATTCAGTGACATCATTAATTGTCATGTTAAAAGATAAGTCCCTTCATCCCTGAAGGCCAGTATATAGCCAGATTTAGTGGTTTTCCTTTTATACTCATTGCTTTCTTTGGCTTGTGAGGCATATTTCATTACATACTCTCATTTATGTCCATCCTAATGAATCATGACAAATCTGCCTGATTAACGCAGGACCTGCGTGAGGGACTTTTATTTATCGAAATTGTATTTCTTTTTGAAGCCATTCAGCTACCCCAATTAGTCGTTCATTTATTTCTAACTATGGTGATCCATGGTTAATGCTCCTTGCCAAATTACTACCCGGGAGGGAAGTGGGTTGACAAAATAATGACCATGTTCAAAGAAGGACGCCTCTGTCCTCCCCTAATGACAGGTTCCAGCATTCCTTAAATATTCACCCCCTCCTTCAGTTCCTGAGGATCTGAATGAATAACAAGAACCCTTGATATGGGGGAGGCGTGAGGGGTTATGGTTAGTTGACTAGTCAGTGACGTCATTACTACTTGCGCTGAACGGAGAGCTACAGGTAACAGGTGAATTCAAACCTTGTTTTTTGTTTTTTTTGTTTTTATTGCTTCAATAATTAAAATATGATTGGAACATAGGAATTTATCTTAATATTTTTCTACTAAATGTCTATCTCTTTTAACATTTGTGACAGAAGCGCAAGCGAAACCCAAAGATTCTATTTTGATTCCCATTCTCACGATGGATGACACATACGAATGGCAAAGCAGAACGGGAGTAAAAGATCATCACAATACATTCAGATAACCCCTCCACCGGGATCCCGAGTGGCTGAAAGAGGGTAAGAAAAATACATTGTGATGTTTTTCACGCACTAAGGTGAAATAAGGTAGAGTTCAACAGGATCCGGAAAAAAGGAAGGATGCTAACCCGCAAGACATTCAATTTGTTCTCCAGCCAAACAAATTTTTCAATTTTTTTCAAAGGAAAATCAAGCTATTCGCGATAATGCCATGACACTTTGAAAAAGGATTTTTTCGAAAGATCCTCACCGATCCTACATTGGAGAATCTAAAAAAAATGTACCATTAAAATTTATATATATATGTATATTTATTTAATTATTATTTATATCCATCTTTAATGAAACATGTGAAACCGGCTTAGATTATGTAACTGCTGCATAATGAACATTTATTTTTCATTCTTCTTCATGTTTGATGAAAGATCTAGGTTGAATATCAGGAGATAGTTTTCAAAATTTAGATCATGCTTTCGTTTTGAATAGCTTGATTTCCTAATGAGAAATCTGCTAAAACCCGTAAATTATTGGGCATAATATTTGTATTATTATTTTTGCCCGAAACTAGCAGGAAACAAAATGTGTTGTCGAGGTTTATTAATACTAAATATAGCAGTTAAAATGAAGCAGAATTAGTTCGGGCAAAGAAACAGGTGAACACACAGAGATAAGGTTCTTCTGATAACGCTCAACTGAGGTCTATACTGATTACGTTTTAAATCCGTAAAGCAAAAACATGATTGGGTTTACAGATTAATAACCGAAAATAGCTCTTTGCTTACCAAAAGTCAAATCGATCCCTCTCCTCTGAATTATGACCTTTTAATAATTTCATGAAATGTTTTAACTAATACTCATAAATTCACCATCAATTTGTTGTAATTTAAAAGATATCCCATCAAAAAGAATAATCTATTTAAAATAATTTAAATAATATTTCGGCCGATGCCATTTTTTATTGTTTTGAGATTGAATAAAAATAAGAGGTCCTTTCAACTCATTCTACTTTCAGCTATGAAAATGTCATCACATGTTGTGCAAAAGCTCGGCAAAAATAACTTTACTACATGGTCAAGCCCGGAAGAAGTATTTATCAATATTTCTGGAGATCGTGGAAGCCTAACAGAATATCTTTACGTAAATGTATTTAGATTTGAATTTTGAACCACCCCTAAACCTCCTCCCTCCATCACATTCTCTTCCCTCCATATTTTTAGCATCCCCAAAGTCGTATCAGTCAAAATCCATTTAAATTTTAATAGTCATGAATACATACTGAACACTATTGGAAACCTTCTAAAAATTTAAAGAAGAAAAAAATCTATTGTTCAAAGAAGTTGACAATCATTGAATTCTCATTATAATTGTGATAAAGAAACTTCTACTTCAGATAAATTGATGTTATTTCATCCAGCGCCAGAAAACGTTTCCATTAAACAAAGGAATTAAGATGATAATGTTATAACCGGACTTCCAAAGACATTATTTATTACTCGTAAACTTCTTTTAACTTTAGAACTTTAAATTTTTGCGTATATTTTTTCACTAATTGTATGTTTCATTACCCAAACCTTAAGTTTCATCATGAATTAATGTATTTTAACTCGGGCACACATTAAGTATTATTATTATATTAGGCCAGTAACCAAACAAATTCCAACCAATCAAAATGGTATCTTGATCTAATTAAAAAAAAAAAAAATCTCTATATTTCAAAANTATATATAAAGCTTCTCTGATGTAGGAACGCTGAATATCTTTTGAATTTTTTTTTTAAACTTGCGTCATACTGTGAAAACGTGGATAGCTCAATTTTCTATAAACTTTTAATAAATTAACCCTTTATGCAATCCGTAAGTTAAATTTAAAGAGCTCTAGAATACTTAAATGCCTTGGAAGCTTGTACGCATAACTATTCTGTAATATACTTGTTTTAATTATGTAAGCAGATCTCAAATAACAAAATCAAACATTTTAAAAAATTGCACCGGAGACATTTGTTAAGTTAAAAACATAGTCCGTTAAATATTGAGTGTGTATGCACATACATATTTGTCAATAAGCACTATAGAGTCAGCAATTTTCAAAATAATGAAACTAAGTAATTTGGTATTAAGTTTATAATTAAAATTGAATTTGAAAACGAAGGGCATGAGTAAATGAGTACCTCTACCAGCTAGAAGTGATTTAGTATAACCATAATCACATCTTATCATATAAATATATAAATTGCTAAATAATGTTTCCTTCTTATGCCATGAATTGAAAAGCTATGAATTTATCATTCTATTTCACCAATGGTCGCTTATATTTCTAATTTTATTATGCATTAGGTTAAATAACACAGTACCATGATCATCTTCCACTAAATATTTTGAAAACTTGAGATAGTCGATGAGTTTATTTACTTAGGATCACACGTAACAAAAGAAAACCAAACCAGTTTAGATTTTAAACGGAGGAACATGGCCGTAAATATAAGTTACTTCAGACTGGAAAGTCATTTAAGAATGACTTGTCACCCGCTCCACAAAAACTCACTTTTACAAGTCCCTTGTCTAGACGTGCACAACGACTAAAACGGATGAGTAAGCTCTTCTTCTTTCAAGACAAGATAAACTCAACAGACGCTACGGACTCTTATACAGACTTATAAACGGGCGTTCACAGCTCACAATACTAATACGACCGATCTGGAGATACGGTGCAGAACTCTGGGGTGCCGCTAAGCCTTCCAATATTCAACGTATTCAATCCTTTCAAACCAAAATCCTAAGAGTTATTGCAAATGCTCCATACTACGTCTCGAATTCTACCCTACATCAAGATTATAATATCCCATTCATCCAAGACTTCATCTCCCTGTCATCGGACTCCAACTCCAATGATCTACCCCGACGACTAAAACGAAGATGGCCCCGTGACCTCC
Source organism: Oncopeltus fasciatus (assembly GCA_000696205.2). Taxonomy (NCBI): domain Eukaryota; kingdom Metazoa; phylum Arthropoda; class Insecta; order Hemiptera; family Lygaeidae; genus Oncopeltus; species Oncopeltus fasciatus. The sequence continues at coordinate 334,190 of KZ807695.1, read as the reverse complement.
TGGGGCCATAATCTGTAAATAATTTGAGAGTGGTGTCATTGGTCACCTTCTCTCCTCATGTGATTGATATTGTACGTCAAGACAAGAGTGCTTCGGAAAACCAATAACCAAACGTGTGATGGTCAGTTCTGGAGGATAAAGAAGAATAAAGAGATTTTTGACTTCCTAAGAAAGTAGTCCTAGGGCTGACACATTCGAAATCGTACGACATGCTGGCGCTCAGAATGAGTGATAATAATATGTTTCAAAATGAACATTGACAGAAATCATTGAGGAGCCAAAAAAAAAAATGGTAAGAGAAAGCTGCCTTTAAAGGAAATGTATATCTTATGATGCTAGGGAAATGTGAGGTTCCTGAAAGTGAAGGGTGGTTGCAAAGGAATGGGACAGTTGAAGATCCCCATAACCCTCACCATATGTAGTATCATCGGAAGAAGAAGAGACCTTGAGCGTTAGTAGTAATGGAAGTATACTCAAAACACTAACACAGATACAATGAAAATGATTTCGGAAGTCCTCAGAACATCGAAATTTGATAAACCTTTAATTTAAATATTTATTTTATTACAATAATAGAGCAAAATTAATGGACGAAGAAAGCAATAGTCCATTTAAACCATATACTGTACCATTTCTCGAACGATTAGGTCGACTGAAACTCCTCGATAACCCTAGAGTTAATTGTGCGAAACTTCTACTCCACAGTGTCTGTTAAATTTATGTTATTGACCCAGCGCCAAAAAACTTTACCAATGAACCTAAGAATTATAGCATTTGTGTGAGAACCGAACTCCAATGGACATAACTTATTTCTCAAGAAACTTTTCACGCGGCAGAATAAGTAACTCGAAAATAGATTTATTTATATTTCTCTAACTATTAATGAATCCCAATAGTACATCTTGTCTTCACTTATTATATGTCACCATACCTAAATGTCAACTGTCGTAATAAATTCTTAAAATACATTTCAAACTGTATAAGTCTTTCGCTTAGTGATCCAGCGAAATTCACCCAATCAAGATGGTATGACATCTCAAAATATTATTCACTAAAATTCAATTGGTTTTTGACATTTAGAACTGAAGTATCCTTGAGAATTTTTATTTAGAATTATTTTTTTTTCAAAAACTTTTTCATTGCTATAGTTTTTTTTTTAGAATAGGGTGGTAACCATCAGACTCTCCCCAAGAAACTTTGCAGTGGAAGTGTATTTTGGCCATAAAAAATCGGCATTAAAACCAAATAATAAATGAGTTCTGATTAATCTCAATCCATGGACACTTGATAATGAGACACACAACTATTCCTGTAACTGATTTAAACTTAGCTTATCTAAGTTTCAAACTAAGTTTATTCTATTCTGGTTGAATATATTTTTTCATATCTTTGGGGAAAAAAAAACTAAATTGTGGTTAAAAAAAATACCGTCACGCAGGACTTGCGTGAACCGAGCAGACATCCCATACTTCATTAAAAAGGTAGATAATTAAAACCAAATGACTAACAAAACTAAAAGGATAATTTGGGAAAAGATAAGGTTGCTGAAGCCATCTCAGAATCAGAAGGAGAGTTATCAGGAATTGTAATCACTCCTTGTTATATGTCGTATCCAAGCACTAAAGTAAACGGCGTGGTTTCCATGCTAGAAATTTGCGGATAATGTAAAGCGTACGGTATATGTGGCATCCGGTTTAACTAAGAACCTGGATATAGCAGGGCTAGACGCTATATATGACGCAGACCTAGTACTTAATCATTTTAGCAGTTATCTTTAAGAAAACTTAGCTGTTCATTTGGGTATCTAGATAAAATTTTTGAAAAATTTCTTCAAATATTGAGTGATTCCAAGTAGGATACATACCCACACTTACACATGTAGCGTATTTTTTCAAATTGATTTTTTTCTTAAAGCAGCCTTCGAACATGACCGATTTCAACCATTGACAAACTGTTTCTGCTTGAAAGGTACGTGTTTGGTTCCTAAGGCTAAGGTTTCTCAATGGCTGAAATCAGATTACATGAAATAGGGAAAGCCAATTTGAAAAAATTGATACTAATTTTTAACTATTGTTGCTATGAAAAATTCAACTACTCAATAAATAAATAATAATAATAGAATAAAAAATAAACATGTAATTTTGACAAACTAAAATCTCTTACTATAACGAATTGTACTGCTTTCAGGCGAAAACAGAAAAAGACAGCAGCGAAAAAGAATTTGTAACGAACAGATTTATTATGGAATATACCGGATACATTTACGACGGAAAACCCCGACATTTAATTGTCTCCATTTTTCGCATTTCTTTCCTTACGAGTGGCATGCTTCAGTATTTAATAGGGGTGAGTATTATTTTCTTATAGTAGGTAATTCGTGTGATTAGTAAATATATTTTTACCTTATCTTCCAATCTTTGATTTTTNAACCAAACAAATTCCAACCAATCAAAATGGTATCTTGATCTAATTAAAAAAAAAAAAAATCTCTATATTTCAAAAACAAAAGAGCCGCTAAACATTCGAAATTATATTCTTAAATATCTGAAATGTAAAAATCGTTCTCCATATTTGATTATTTGACAAATATGATAAAAATATTCCCATAACATTACATTTTAAATCTATTTTGTTCTATGCGTGTTGTTTTTTTGTTTTTTTTTTTTTTTGTTTTTTTTTTACAAAATCCTAGAATTAACAAAGATAATAAGATTTATACATTTTGTACCCCTCTAAAACTCTCCTTCCTCCTCGATCGATTTTAGCTCTTAATAAACTCATCTAACAGTTAGCAAAAATAAGTTCAAATAACGAATTAGGTTTCATTACTTTAATGATAGCAGACACTTAAGACCGTAAAGACAAATATACATTCATGTATGTGTGTAATTTTAAACGAAGCATATCTTTAGTTGATCCAATGTAGGATAAGTAAAGATTCAATCAAATGTATCTCAAGACGAATCTAGTCATCTACATAAATAGTTTAATGTAATAAGAATAAAAAGTGGCACAGCAAAAAATAAAACGGAAACCATAAGTGAAAAGTTAAACAAAGGGAATATTTTTATAAGAAGAAAAAAAAAACAAGATTGCCTTGTCTCGCTAGATTCCGTTGAGAATCAGTACAACTCCAAAACTTGGTACATCATTTATTTTCCAGACCTAATACGATCATGAGAATATTTCTGGAACCCATGGAAGCCTACTTGAAGATCTTAAAGAAAATGTATTTAGATTTGAAATTTTTGACCACAACTAACTTGTGAGGATGCAGGAGTGTCTGATGTATATGTGTTGTAAAGAAGTGAAGCCGAAATTGCACCCTGAAGCGCACCACACCTAACCAATTTGAGTGGAGACTGTTCAGACACGATCCTGACGGAGAAGAACTCATCAGAGAAATAAGACATTAGGAGCCTGAGTTCATCCATCTTTTAATGAGTATTGATGTCAAGTTGGCTGCAGTTACACTTGGAGTTATTTACAGATAACTCTTCAGCAACATCCAGTTGTATGGAAAATCTCTAGATAGTTGTTCACGTAGGCTTCGTCGGTCGTCAGATGTAATTACCATTTCATCTTCCGGGTTGGACCGAGTCAAATTGTTCTTATTTGCCGAGCTTTCGCACATCATGTGATGGCTTCTTCAGGGCTGAAAAGAGAATGAGAGTTGTAAAGAGAGATTTTTTAAAAATCCAGATGGTATATATTTACCATGTTTTATACACCAGGTGGTGTATAATCCCGGCGCGGTCTTGTCCTTGGGCGAAGTCTGCCTTCCCATACTGTGTTCTGGTGGCTGGTCTCTGGAGTAGTCAGGTAGCTGGTCACTGATTGGTTGGATCCTCTTGTCAATTAGCGCTGGTTTCCAGTTTTTGCTCTAGATAGTTGTTTTTTCTGTTTATAGTTGTATTCTTTTAGCAAGTTGCAAAGAAATCAAGCTTAAAATTTCAACAGACTTTCATCGGTTCTACACTGAGTAATTTAATATACAGTCTGCTTATATACATGAGTGTGCTTATTTAATCTTCATTATGCATAAAGTTGTTCATGATGAGTCCTTTAATGGCTGAAATCCGTCGAGGAGGTTTGGGTGGTTTAGTAGAAAAAACTAAAAATTAAAATCATTACTTTAAATTATTAGCGTCATGAAAAAATACATAGAAGAAAATAAGATTGAAAATAATTTTATGACATCAATAACCTATAATTTTTTTCAGAAAATAAGAAAATTAGTATTTCAATACAAACTGTTCATTAAATTAATTTTGTGGTACTATCAGATAATATGTTATTTTAAAAGATTTTTATTTATTTTAATTATTATATTTCTTTTAAAGTTTTATGTAGTAAAATTACATTGGGAAGGACGATGAGAATAACGCTGTTATTATTATATTAATATTCATTGGGAAATTTATAGTAAATATATTAAAGGATATTTATAGGGCGTAATAACCTAGAAGTTGATTGCCCTCCAATGATCTACTACTACTACTATTCATTGAGTGGTAGTGTTTCTCCCTATAAATAAAATGACATTCAGCTGTTTATTTAACAGTAAACCATTCTTAAAAATGAACCATTGTTCAGTCTAACTTTTATGACTGCAGGGCAAAATTAAGCGAAAAATAAAAGAAGGTAAGAATGTTCACTTCGGAGGTAACAAAGGAAAGAAATTGTTTATTCTTCTTTATTTTATTTTTTTATTTATTTTTTTTTTTTTTTGTGAGGAGGGGGTCTATAGTCACCCCTTGTCCCTCCTTTTAGAAACATTTGTTACAGTATACGTATTAACCCCCGCTGCTCTTTATAGAAGTATTTGTTTTAATGTAGATACCCCTCGCCACTCCTTCTAAAAGTATTTTTCACAATGTAGTAATCCCTCGCCTCTCTTTCTAGAAGTATTTGTCAAAATATAGTAACCCCACGCCCTTCTTTTTAGAAGTATTTGTCACAATATAATAAGCCCTCGCCACTTCATTTAGATTTATTTTTCACTCTATAGTCACCCCTCGTCCCTCCTTTCAGAAGTATTTGTTACAATATATGTATTAACCCCCTCCGCCCTTTATAGAAGTTTTGTTTCAATGTAGATACCCCTCGCCACTTCTTCTAAAAGTATTTTTCACAATGTAGTAATCCCTCGCCTCTCTTTCTAGAAGTATTTGTCAAAATATAGTAACCCCACACCCTTCTTTTTAGAAGTATTTGTCACAATATAATAAGCCCTCGCCACTTCATTTAGATTTATTTTTCACTCTATAGTCACCCCTCGTCCCTCCTTTCAGAAGTATTTGTTACAATATATGTATTAACCCCCTCCGCCCTTTATAGAAGTTTTGTTTCAATGTAGATACCCCTCGCCACTTCTTCTAAAAGTATTTTTCACAATGTAGTAATCCCTCGCCTCTCTTTCTAGAAGTATTTGTCAAAATATAGTAACCCCACACCCTTCTTTTTAGAAGTATTTGTCACAATATAATAAGCCCTCGCCACTTCATTTAGATTTATTTTTCACTCTATAGTCACCCCTCGTCCCTCCTTTCAGAAGTATTTGTTACAATATATGTATTAACCCCCTCCGCCCTTTATAGAAGTTTTGTTTCAATGTAGATACCCCTCGCCACTTCTTCTAAAAGTATTTTTCACAATGTAGTAATCCCTCGCCTCTCTTTCTAGAAGTATTTGTCAAAATATAGTAACCCCACACCCTTCTTTTTAGAAGTATTTGTCACAATATAATAAGCCCTCGCCACTTCATTTAGATTTATTTTTCACTCTATAGTCACCCCTCGTCCCTCCTTTCAGAAGTATTTGTTACAATATATGTATTAACCCCCTCCGCCCTTTATAGAAGTTTTGTTTCAATGTAGATACCCCTCGCCACTTCTTCTAAAAGTATTTTTCACAATGTAGTAATCCCTCGCCTCTCTTTCTAGAAGTATTTGTCAAAATATAGTAACCCCACACCCTTCTTTTTAGAAGTATTTGTCACAATATAATAAGCCCTCGCCACTTCATTTAGATTTATTTTTCACTCTATAGTCACCCCTCGTCCCTCCTTTCAGAAGTATTTGTTACAATATATGTATTAACCCCCTCCGCCCTTTATAGAAGTTTTGTTTCAATGTAGATACCCCTCGCCACTTCTTCTAAAAGTATTTTTCACAATGTAGTAATCCCTCGCCTCTCTTTCTAGAAGTATTTGTCAAAATATAGTAACCCCACACCCTTCTTTTTAGAAGTATTTGTCACAATATAATAAGCCCTCGCCACTTCATTTAGATTTATTTTTCACTCTATAGTCACCCCTCGTCCCTCCTTTCAGAAGTATTTGTTACAATATATGTATTAACCCCCTCCGCCCTTTATAGAAGTTTTGTTTCAATGTAGATACCCCTCGCCACTTCTTCTAAAAGTATTTTTCACAATGTAGTAATCCCTCGCCTCTCTTTCTAGAAGTATTTGTCAAAATATAGTAACCCCACACCCTTCTTTTTAGAAGTATTTGTCACAATATAATAAGCCCTCGCCACTTCATTTAGATTTATTTTTCACTCTATAGTCACCCCTCGTCCCTCCTTTCAGAAGTATTTGTTACAATATATGTATTAACCCCCTCCGCCCTTTATAGAAGTTTTGTTTCAATGTAGATACCCCTCGCCACTTCTTCTAAAAGTATTTTTCACAATGTAGTAATCCCTCGCCTCTCTTTCTAGAAGTATTTGTCAAAATATAGTAACCCCACACCCTTCTTTTTAGAAGTATTTGTCACAATATAATAAGCCCTCGCCACTTCATTTAGATTTATTTTTCACTCTATAGTCACCCCTCGTCCCTCCTTTCAGAAGTATTTGTTACAATATATGTATTAACCCCCTCCGCCCTTTATAGAAGTTTTGTTTCAATGTAGATACCCCTCGCCACTTCTTCTAAAAGTATTTTTCACAATGTAGTAATCCCTCGCCTCTCTTTCTAGAAGTATTTGTCAAAATATAGTAACCCCACACCCTTCTTTTTAGAAGTATTTGTCACAATATAATAAGCCCTCGCCACTTCATTTAGATTTATTTTTCACTCTATAGTCACCCCTCGTCCCTCCTTTCAGAAGTATTTGTTACAATATATGTATTAACCCCCTCCGCCCTTTATAGAAGTTTTGTTTCAATGTAGATACCCCTCGCCACTTCTTCTAAAAGTATTTTTCACAATGTAGTAATCCCTCGCCTCTCTTTCTAGAAGTATTTGTCAAAATATAGTAACCCCACACCCTTCTTTTTAGAAGTATTTGTCACAATATAATAAGCCCTCGCCACTTCATTTAGATTTATTTTTCACTCTATAGTCACCCCTCGTCCCTCCTTTCAGAAGTATTTGTTACAATATATGTATTAACCCCCTCCGCCCTTTATAGAAGTTTTGTTTCAATGTAGATACCCCTCGCCACTTCTTCTAAAAGTATTTTTCACAATGTAGTAATCCCTCGCCTCTCTTTCTAGAAGTATTTGTCAAAATATAGTAACCCCACACCCTTCTTTTTAGAAGTATTTGTCACAATATAATAAGCCCTCGCCACTTCATTTAGATTTATTTTTCACTCTATAGTCACCCCTCGTCCCTCCTTTCAGAAGTATTTGTTACAATATATGTATTAACCCCCTCCGCCCTTTATAGAAGTTTTGTTTCAATGTAGATACCCCTCGCCACTTCTTCTAAAAGTATTTTTCACAATGTAGTAATCCCTCGCCTCTCTTTCTAGAAGTATTTGTCAAAATATAGTAACCCCACACCCTTCTTTTTAGAAGTATTTGTCACAATATAATAAGCCCTCGCCACTTCATTTAGATTTATTTTTCACTCTATAGTCACCCCTCGTCCCTCCTTTCAGAAGTATTTGTTACAATATATGTATTAACCCCCTCCGCCCTTTATAGAAGTTTTGTTTCAATGTAGATACCCCTCGCCACTTCTTCTAAAAGTATTTTTCACAATGTAGTAATCCCTCGCCTCTCTTTCTAGAAGTATTTGTCAAAATATAGTAACCCCACACCCTTCTTTTTAGAAGTATTTGTCACAATATAATAAGCCCTCGCCACTTCATTTAGATTTATTTTTCACTCTATAGTCACCCCTCGTCCCTCCTTTCAGAAGTATTTGTTACAATATATGTATTAACCCCCTCCGCCCTTTATAGAAGTTTTGTTTCAATGTAGATACCCCTCGCCACTTCTTCTAAAAGTATTTTTCACAATGTAGTAATCCCTCGCCTCTCTTTCTAGAAGTATTTGTCAAAATATAGTAACCCCACACCCTTCTTTTTAGAAGTATTTGTCACAATATAATAAGCCCTCGCCACTTCATTTAGATTTATTTTTCACTCTATAGTCACCCCTCGTCCCTCCTTTCAGAAGTATTTGTTACAATATATGTATTAACCCCCTCCGCCCTTTATAGAAGTTTTGTTTCAATGTAGATACCCCTCGCCACTTCTTCTAAAAGTATTTTTCACAATGTAGTAATCCCTCGCCTCTCTTTCTAGAAGTATTTGTCAAAATATAGTAACCCCACACCCTTCTTTTTAGAAGTATTTGTCACAATATAATAAGCCCTCGCCACTTCATTTAGATTTATTTTTCACTCTATAGTCACCCCTCGTCCCTCCTTTCAGAAGTATTTGTTACAATATATGTATTAACCCCCTCCGCCCTTTATAGAAGTTTTGTTTCAATGTAGATACCCCTCGCCACTTCTTCTAAAAGTATTTTTCACAATGTAGTAATCCCTCGCCTCTCTTTCTAGAAGTATTTGTCAAAATATAGTAACCCCACACCCTTCTTTTTAGAAGTATTTGTCACAATATAATAAGCCCTCGCCACTTCATTTAGATTTATTTTTCACTCTATAGTCACCCCTCGTCCCTCCTTTCAGAAGTATTTGTTACAATATATGTATTAACCCCCTCCGCCCTTTATAGAAGTTTTGTTTCAATGTAGATACCCCTCGCCACTTCTTCTAAAAGTATTTTTCACAATGTAGTAATCCCTCGCCTCTCTTTCTAGAAGTATTTGTCAAAATATAGTAACCCCAC
>KZ807695.1:303920-314478 GCA_000696205.2 Oncopeltus fasciatus | reverse complement strand
ATATATTCATAATATTTCAATTTCGTTGTGGAAATTTGTTGGAATTTTAAAAATGTATGGTAACGGCGAGATTAACTTATGCCTTATTCTAAATTAAAAAGAAACCAAAAAAGGTCTAAAAATAAAAGATTAATAAAATAAAAAAATTTGGAGTTAAGTAAGTAAGGCGAATTATTTACTCGCGGTTTAATTGTTGAAAAAATAACTCCTGTGAAGTATTCCTTCTTCTCAAGTTTGGACAATCAGGTTACAAGAAGAACTTCCTTTTTCCAGGTCATCAAAATGGATATCGAACTGTCTACTATATTAAAGATTAGAAATCTTATATTATATCTTAGAAAATTTCGTGTTTATTTTTTAAAATTAAATGGGGTCTTTAACAATAAAATCTATCCACGAATATGATTATTTGGATCAAATTAGTATTTTTTTTTAAAACTATTTATTATATGAATTCAGAATGATAGTTATAGTTCTCCTTTGATTTACCTATCAATCTCATTGAAGTTCCAACCTTTCAGAGCCCAGATAGCACTCTGCCTTTGATAGCTTCATTCCTGGCAGTGCTCGCCCCGGAAATGTGTATCATATGTTTCTACAGCGTTATCGGCCAACGTATCGCAGAAATGGTAAATACGATACAAATTCATTAAAGCGTAACTGTCTTCTTTTTTTTTTCTTTAAGGTACAAAAACCAGTATAAATTACTACTTAATGAATTATTATTTTTTAATTAATTATTATTTGTAATTAATTTAATTTCTATAATTTACAACAGTTTATCGAACAACTCAATATAGCACATCATTTTCCATCTATACGAAACACTTCAAATTATTTTCAGTGTCCTAGTTCTCCACTCCATTCAGTTGAATGAGAGTGAAGATCTTTGACTACAACTAAATCTTTTGTAAGTATCAGTGTAGTAATAAATTTTATCCTGCATGGTAGAGGATAAGTCAAAACAAAATGAATTCCTTGGTAATAATACCAATTTCGATTCTTTCAATCTTGCTAGGAGTTTCAAAATGTTACATTAGTAAGTCGTCGTAATGGGGGGAAAAAAAATTCAGTTTTTAAAATTCCAGGTCTGTCCAATACAATCCTCAACTCAATCTTTGAAAGCGCTAACTTAAAATATCGTTATTATATGAACAATTAGCATATATTGATCACTTACAGAGAATAATTTATAATATGTGTTTATCACTGTAATTAATCCCCTTGTCTCTCTATTGGCCAAAAACTTTACTTCAAGCAGAATGACATGTAGGTCGTTCAAAAATGTTAGTATGCGCTCACGAAAAAAACAACCTCAAAATAAAAGTATACCCATACATCCCTAATCTAAAACTAGGAGTTCAAATGGAGAGTTTTTTGATCGTAGATAATATTAGTAGATGTTTTTCTGTTGGGGTTCGGTTAAGGTTCATCCAAAAAATACAATTAAAATGTGTATTTTTTTGATGTTGGCAGATAATTAAAAAACACATTTTTTAAATTGTATTTTTTGGATCAACATTGACCGAACCCCATATAATAAAAAAACATTCTAATAAAACTAGGAATTTGTCCACGCACCCACCCACTCAAAAATGTATAGATACATTAGTAATTGATAAATGCTATTAATTATTTTCTGGTTATTTTTAAAATTTCAAAAACTTTTATTTATAATTATTTATTGCTTCAGAGTCTGGAGATAAGTGATACTGTCTACAATTTAGAATGGTACGAACAGCCGGTGACTATACAAAAGGATCTGTTACTTCTAATGGTTGGAAGCAAGAAACATTTCCAATTTTCTGGATATGGTCTGCACGAGTATTCCTTCCAGGGACTGTCGGAGGTAACAGTTCTGTCAGAGAATTCTTTCAATGGCCTATACAGTATTGAATAAATAAGTTAATATAACATAATATTTAAATTATTATGACTTTTTACTAAGAATAATTGCCTCTAAGAACAAGAAAGAAAGCGACGATTTGATAATATATGAAATATTTTATTTTAGAAGATTTTCCAGCAGTAAATCAAGCTATTCTCGTAGGTACTATGAGGTGAATTTTGATTCTGCCATAAACAAATTCTGGCAAGGTAAAAATTGTGAATATAGAATAACCTTGATCAGGATATAAAGTGTTTGCAAAATTCAATAATGAAAACATAGAATTAAATATGGCTGTAGGGGCGCCGGGATAGCTCAGGGGATCCGTACGGGTCTTGCAATCCTGACGCCGCGGGTTCAAATCCCGCCCAGGTCAATCTTTTATTTATAATATAGAAGGTTTTCCTGAGCCATGGGTGTTTAAAATAGGGTGGCAACCTGTAGATAGCCCCTCCCTCCAATGACCCTAAGTGGTTGCAAGGGAGGCTAACACAGAAAAAAAAAATATGGCTGTTATACACTGTCTACAAAATTGTACAGTTTACAGAACACTTCAGTGAGCACTACGTTCTATGAATGCTGATAACACTATCAGTTCAGAAGTTCAACAATCAATAGCTACTAAGCAATTTTGCGGTGGACATATCTTATTTCTATGTACGAAGTTTGAAAGACATGTTATTCTATTTTTGAGTCTGGTCTCTTCACCCGTCTGTCTACCTTTCTGCGATCTTTGTCTATTGGAAGATAGTTGGGGGTAGTCGACCGAGATAGGTGCCCTTGGGAGCTCAAGTCTACCCCAGAAGGTTTCGTTGTCCTGGCCCAAGTGAATACAGTCCCGGCCATAGGCCTGACTATCAGCCAACAGATACACTGACCCAAGCTCTATATCTAATGGAGGATATGCCCTATACTATAGTATTGTCCGGCAATCTAACGGCTATGTCTCTTCAGCACAGTGGATATAGAAGTCCAGGTCGGAAGGGAGGCTCCTCAAAGTCTTCTTGTCCTGGCCCAAGTGAATACAGTCACGGCTACTGGCCATCGAATATGATGGCTCCAAGAAGTAGAGGTCCGCTTTCTGCTTAGGTCTATCTACCTTTCTGCGGTCTTTGTCCATTAGAAGATGGTCGGGGGTCGTCGACCAAGTTAGGTGCTCTTGCTAAGATTGGGTCGCTCAAGTCTACCCGAGAAGGTTTCGTTGTCCTGGCCATAGGCCTGACTGTCAGCCAACAGATACACTGACCCAAGCTCTATATCTAATGGAAGATATGCTCTATGCTATGGCATGGTCCGGCAATCTTACGGCTATGTCTCTTCAGCACGGTGGAGGTAGAAGTCCAGGTCTTCTTGTCCTGGCCCAAGAGATATCACCAGTCCGACTACTGGCCCTCGAATATGATGGCTCCAAGAAGTAGAGGTCCGCTCTCATATGCTGAGGTCTATCTACCTTTCTGCGGTCTTTGTCCATTAGAAGATGGTCCAAGTTAGGTGCTCTTGCTAAGATTGGGTCGCTCAAGTCTACCCGAGAAGGTTTCGTTGTCCTGGCCATAGGCCTGACTGTCAGCCAACAGATATACTGACCCAAGCTGTAGAACTAATGGAAGATATGCTCTATGCTATGGTATGGTCCGGCAATCTTACGGCTATGTCTCTTCAGCTCGGTGGATATAGAAGTCCAGGTCGGAAGGGAGGCTCCTCAAAGTCTTCTTGTCCTGGCCCAAGAAATTATAACCATTACGGCTACTGGCCCTCGAATATGATGGCTCCAAGAAGTAGAGGTCCACTTTCTGCTTAAGTTTCGCCTGTCCACCAGATTCTTCATTGGGGTCTGTCCCTTGCCTTTTAAATTATTCATTCGAATAGTAACTTATCTCAGTAGTACTTAAATAACAGCCAGTAATTGTTTTATTTCTCCTCATAAAGTATAATATAGCATGAAGTAAATAATAAAAGCTATTTGAATATGTATGGGTGTGTTTGTATATAGGTTATATAGGTATATATAATAAAATTATATAAAAATAATTATATCTTAGATGAAAATATAAAGAAAATATTAAATGATTAGAAAATTGGTGGTATTAATTAGGGTAACGACCAAATTTTAGCTTCTCTTATTTAGGATCAGTGTAACAAGTAGAAAATTTTCATATGACAGTAATAACCCGAATAAATCAGTTTTTTTGTGGGAAATCTGCTGGAATTTTGCCATTATTGTTTTTTTTTTTCTACAGGATAAGTGTTTATGTTTCATAAGTGATTTTTATTGTAATGTATTTGTATTTATTATTATTATATATACATGCGATGGACATATTAATTCGTTTTATTGAATGTTTCAGATTATAAAGGCGTCATTCACATATTTCAACATGTTGGTCGCTGTTAGTGGAGGCAAATAGTTACGCCAAAGTGAGTTGTATCTAATTTCAAGATAAATCTTTACCTGTGATTGTATTAATTCAATCTAGTAGTTGTAATTATATATTAATTTCACTAAGTACAATGTTAGATATTCCTATAGAAAATAAAGTTATCTCAAATACTCCGAAGTAATTTTCCTTTGTAAACATACCCTTTGTAGGGCACAGCGAAGCCATCAAACTTTAGATGTATCCAGGGGTTCCAGTCCAAAGTCCTTGACCCAATCCTCAACTCTTCCCTACGTATCCAATAAAACCATCCATTCTGACCTGCAAGTACCTTTTGTTTCCGAGCTTATCCCCTCCAGGTTTGATAAGTTCCACACAAATATCCAAGGACATCCAAATCCTCTAGTCCTCTCCCTGGCATCCCACGTTCGCCCCGACCACCCTCCCCGACGCTTCAAGAGGAGGTGGCCAAGGGACCTACTCCAGCCAGTTTAGTTAAAATATCAAGAGTGTGAATGCACTGGCATTTTTCTCCCTCTCTCACCCCCTCCTTGACTCCCGGCTTAGTCTCCTTCTTATCCTAGGATAAGAAGAGGATGGGTGCCAAATAGTCTATCGCGGGTTAACCTGGGCACCTCTCTGAGGACGGGTTACGTCCCGGGATAGACGAGCAAGTACTATTATTATGTACCCCATCAAAAATTATAGTTTATGAAATCTGTACAGAATAATTATTTTAATAAAGAATTATATACAGATAAAAAAAACATACCCTTTAAGTAAAACGTTCACAGAACGCCTCTGGATCAACATATAAATGTACAATAAAAATATGTGTAGTAGTGTGCTGTAAAACACCCATCGAAAAAAACTTTTAAAAATCCATCAATCAGGATCATTGTAAACTAAGAAGTATTCTCATGTTTGAACACAGAAAAGAATGGATGACTTGTTTGATCACAGTGCACCTTCAAACATATGGGCTAGAAGGGAAGTGAAGGGGGAGTAAACAATCTTCATTTTTACATTCTTAAATATCTTCTTCAATAAGAGTTTTTTTGCCTTATCAAGTTTTTAACCATTTTCATAACATAATAATAATGATGAAGATGGTATTTTTGTAATTTTAGTTTATGTGTAACACCCCACCTATAGTCATTATTTTTAGATAAAATTCAATTATTTGGTGGTTTTCAATACAATATATAATGTATTAAAGTTTGTTTCATTATTTCGGATTTTATTAGATTGAGTTGGGCAGAAAATTGATGAAATACTTTCTGGTTGTAAATGTCTTAAAGGAAATTTTTAAGTTTTAAAAGTAGTTCTTCATCTATTAATATGTTGTACATGTAATTAAATTAATAATTAAAATATTTTAAAGACCTTTTGAGAAGGGCTGAAGAGTTTTGATTCATACCATAATCATAATATAACATAATCTTGAGTTGGCTAAAAATATTTATAAAAAGAAAGCAACAATAAAGTCATATATATGTGTGTGCGTGTGTGAGTGTGTGTGTGTAATGTCTGACTGAAAACTTCACAAACTGGCCTGAAAAAAACTGGTGCTTACCATTAAAAACGCCGGATAATTATGTGTATAGTGTATATAAATATATATTTTAAGTAAAATTTTATATATACCTACTAAAATAAACATTAAAACATTCTTATACTTCATAAGATAAACTTAAACCACTAAGTTCTTGCTCAACACAAATACGTTAAAAAGTGATGAATGTACTTTATTAATAGTGATAGATTATAATAGGAGAGCTGACAAGACTGTCAGCTTTATGATAGTAAGCAGCGTGTTATGATAGTTTGGCTATGGTGTTAAGAAAAGTGTGGCTACCTGTAGATAAGCCCTATCTACTGGACCCTAAGGGGCGGAATGATGGCTCATTATTAATAGCAGAAAATTTTAAAAATAAGTATCTGTTATTGTTTATAATAAGTTTTTTTTTTTTTAAATCTACAGTAAAGCAGAATAATTAATATGAAATATTTTATAACTAGTATAAGAAGATTCTGCTGGGATAATCACTCGATAGAGAGTTTACCTGATTCAAAGCAATATAGCGAACAGCCTCGAATATGGAAGGACTATAAGGATACGACCCGGCATTGATAAGGACATTCGACTAGGAACCTGGAACATGAGATCACTAGATCTACGCAGGACCAGGATCCTGGCAAGGAACAGAAATGAGGGCATCCTGGCTGAGGGCCTCTACGCCGAGAGGCACACAAGGGAACAGCGAAAGAAGAAGAAATACTAGAAGTACTAATGATTCGTAATAATGAATAACAATAATAATATTCATAATAAGCAAAAATTCTATAATAATAGGAGAAGTAGGATGTGAGTGTTTGTCACAGAATTAAAAAATCTAGACTAAATTGCCGACAGTTTCGGAATATTTAATTCCTTCTTCAAGGCCTGTGTCCATACTGTCTCTCCATTGCAATGTAAAATGAAGATCCTTCGTCCACGTTAACGTTGGCTGAAGGGTTAGTCCACTCAAAGATGTTCGACGTATTCGAGATGACCGTGGTTACCACAGAGGATTTGGGATGTGACCTATTTCCTCCATATTTACTCTTACTTCTTCTTTAAAATAAAACTTTAATTCCAGCAATAGCCAAACTTCAATTGAAGGCTTACCTTATCTCTTATGATGGGAGTTTCTCTGACGAATGTAAGCATTTTAGAACCTCATTCTGTAATGGTTTCGTTCCCAGAGCCTTTTGGGTTATTGTTAGTAACCTTTGATTCAAATGAACTTATTTGAGGGAAAGAAATATAATTACTCGTCATTAATTAACCGAAAATGCTTTGAAACCAAGAAGGCTGCTAAAGTAATGCCATAATGAGGTTATATCCATCAATTCACCTAAAAAGGTGGACTTATGATGGCCATAGATTAATGTTCGTTATTAGAGGATAATTACGTATACACGTCAAATTCGTCTTCATGGGAAGAAAACAATCGAAAAACAATTCCAAAATTTATTCATTGAAAAAAAAAAATATAGTAATAATTGGTTTTATATTTTTAGTTGATTTTGTTCACCCGGAGGTTTTATTTCATATATAAAATAAAAATAGAGTTTTTTATGAAAAATTGCATTAAAAATATTGGCTAAACCAATGAATAAATATTATTAAGTATTTCGATAGTGTATTTTTTCTCTGTTTATTTATTAAGACTTTCTCAGCATTCTCAAGGTTATTAGCTCATTTTAAAATCCCTTCCTGCATCTTAGAAGCAAATGGTTTCAAATAATTTGTTAAAAATCCTGTAACCGTTCCAATAACTTTCCTTTTCTACATTGAAGAGATGTGTGTTCCAAATGTGATAGCAATTGATGACTAAACGTACTTCTGTGGGCCCTGATGTTAAGTGGATCAGCGGATAACTTCTCCTTCATATTCTGCAACAATCACGAATAGTTATTATCGGTAGTAGTTTCTAGTTGCCTATTTAATCCAATATAGGACATTTTTGCGAATAAATCCACTAGTTAATTCGAAGAGAAAGCAGCGGGAAACATTTACAGGCGAAGTTCGTAAATTAGCACACAGACGGCAGCACTATCGATGCAAAGATCGATTGCCTCCCGCGGGTCGGCTCCCGGATCTAGTCGGCTCTCGGCGGTCAGCTGTGCTCGCTCTTCCAGTGTCGAGCCTGTCTGCCGGAGCTCGCCTTTCTCGTGAGTGTCGTGTCTTGTGTGTGATAGTCCTCTCGCGCGTGCGACCGATGTCAGTGGACTTCTAGCGAGCCCGAGACCCGGCCAAGTCCGTCCCTCGTACAGGACAGGTTAGTCTTCATGTTTACCTCTGTTTATAACCTGGACAATAATAGAAATATTGCCCCTCACCCGGTTCATTACCTTCCTTTCAATCAAATATTAAGCATGACTTTTCTACTTAACTATATTGATTTGAATTAAACAAATTAATAAAAAGTAGACATTATTTATAATACTATTATTTGCTTTGAATGCCTTTCCTATTCGAAATATAACTATTAAATATAAATGTTAGCATAGAAGACTAGTAATACTTTAAAATGCTATTTTGTAATTTTATAGGGATCTACCATATTTTGCTTTTAAGAAATGTATATCTTTATGTTTTAACCATTATGTTCAAACTTCATAGAGAAACTACTGAATAATTAGGAAGTTAATCAACCAATATTTATATTGAATTAGGATATTTTTTGTAGATTATTTTACATATATAAGTTTATTATAAATTATNTATTATTTAAAGTAGTTGGCCGTCTGGAGTTTCGTTAGAAATAGTCTGGGTTTAGTCAGGACCCTTTAGAGACTGAAACCTCAACCGTTTCTAATATTTAAAAATTATTTCAGAAAAAATTAATTTCTCTTAGATATTTTTATTTTATAAAGAAAAAAAAACTATTATATGTCTTAATGTGCGTACGGGTCCTTACTTTACTTAGTATTTCTCGATGGCACGAAGTCAATTAACTTTGTTCTCTTTATACAACTATTTTATTTATTATTTAAATCTTTAGTTGTCTTAAAAGAAAGAGAGAATATAGCAATGATACATTACAATCTGGATACAAATATGGACGCTTACCGTCTAGGCATATCTGATATGAAAGGCGAAGTCCGTTATACAGAAGTTACAAACAAGCACATTACTCTCGTTTTATTGGAGACCGTCTTACATAGGAATAACTCTTAATTTGATTAAGGAAAAGGACAATGAGAAGAAAAGTTAAGGTTGCTAAGGCTGGCTCTAAGGCAACCAGGAGGGGAGTGCGATCAACTACTTAGTTACATTCTTAAGTTAGTTCCTTTGCTTGAGAAAATTGTATTGAATGCAATAATGAAGTATTATAAAATCATATTATATATCTATGATAGTATTTTTTTAAATATTTTTAGAAAGAAATATTTATCAATTTTATTTTTTCTTTCTATAAATCCCTGTCTCCTTTCTCTCTCCCAATTTTTGCCTCTTCTCGCCTCTATTAAGGTTAATTTTTTGGATTTTTTGAATCAAATTAGTCGTATAGTTTTATTTAAGCCCGTTATTATGAAATTTATTTTTGTTTTCGCGATAAAGGAGTATAATAAAAAGAATGAAATAAAAAGGAAAGTATTTTAATATATGTCTTTAATTTTTCTTACATGAATTGAGAAAATATCTGCGGTTCTTTTTTGTTTTTTTAATTTAAATGATCCGTGATCAATTTTGAATTTAAGAGACCTGAGAGTATTTATAATATTTCAAAATGATCTAAAATTAAAAATCCGTCGAAATCCGTCAGTTCAAAAATAGATTCTCATTACACATTTGGCAAGGTACGAAGGAGATATAAAGACTTGTCACAGAAAAAACAATTTTGTAAAGGACGAGACAAATACTTTAAAATAATTTTTTTATTTCATTTATTGTAATGTATGTTCTAATAAACTTGTTACATCTATTGTGCGATTAAGTATTAAAATGAGGATATTAAGTTTTGTTTAATTTGAAAATTAAACGTAAATGTTTTAACAGTTTTTTATGTTTTATTTGTCGTATAAATTAATTTGTTTAGTTTATTTATTATAATCGTTGTACGTTGACCTCTACACTGCTAAAGGATTTTTCTTCTAAAAATATTTACTAGAGTAGTGTATTCTTTTCATACAATAAATGGTTAATCGTTAAAAATGTCTATAATATTAAAAATGACTATAAGCACACTTCAACTTTGGCTTTAAGATACCCCATGAGACAGTTGAAGATCCCTAGGACCACTAAGACCAAACGTAAAAATTATACATATATAGATATTTCAAAGGTGGGTGAAATAATTGAGAAGTTGGTCAGTAACCTCCAAAGTTCATACATATATTTCTTTTCTCTTAACGCAGAGCGCTTTCGAGACTAATACCTCATCTTCAGTGCTTTAAGTTGGTCGAGTTGAACTCGCTCAAACCTCTGGCTATATTGAAAGAAAAAAAAGCTGTTATACAAATATAAAATATATTTATTTATTTATTTTTGTGTAAGTTGTGTAGAATCTGTCTGATTTTTTTTTTTTTTTAATTCAGGGTAAAAAAAAAAAAAGGTTTGGAAAATAAATATGGGAAATAAACCATAGATATCAGTAGGTACATTAAAAGGTTTATCATATCTGTGGACAGAGTAGGAGAAAAATATTGTGAGATTAACTAAAATTATGGCAATTTTCGAGGGGAAAAGTTTCCATATTGACTCCTTCTAAGCCATTAAAGCTTTGCCTATCTTACCTATAGG